>VUYV01000143.1:640726-760462 GCA_008711295.1 Anarhynchus alexandrinus
CCTGTTACACAAGGAAATCAGCACACAAGTTTGCTAGATCTTCAGAATATACCGGGCAAGCTTAGACTTACTCACACTATCAGTAAACCCAGGAAGCCAGGCCACATACAAGGCAGGAAGCTGTTCTTCATGTATGTGCTGTGCAGTATAGAACAAAAATAGAAGCCTGGCCTGAAACATTTATGAGCTTAGACTAAGATAAGAGTCACCTGACATTTAGAGAAATGGAAAGGTGCAAAGAGGAAGCACACACTAAACCAGCCATGAGATACTGCTAATCACTCCAAACAGCAGCGGTAGCAACACACATGTTGTCTGCCCCTTTACAGAGTTTTGACAGCATTGCAGGGAGAGACAGCTTTTGGGAGGGATATCTTTAGGCAGAGACCTGAAAGGCAGTTAGTGTATGTTTATAGTGTGTTCCCCTAAAATGAAGGTGAAAGCTCTGAAAATCATCTCCGTGGACAGGTATCTACTTTTGGTACTGAATGAGATGAAAAAGGAACAAGCTGTAAATCTACCTAAGGTGCAGTCACCGACAGCTGAAGCAGCAGAAAAGGAGTGTGTCAGCGAAGAGAAGCAAAGGGAGAGCTGAAATGGTTAAAGCTAAGAAAGCGTTCATTGCAGCTGTTGTCTGAATAGCCATCACATGAGGTTCTTCATTTGGTCAGGAAAGACAGAGCTGAAAAAGGGGTCTGGGAGTCAAGTACAGTTAAATCTCCGCTTGAATTTGTGGATATAAATTTTTGCAAAAACAGAACCTAATGGTTTCTATATGAAACAGATTGTTAATCTTGCTTAAATTACACATCTGATCACTAAAGTTCCATTAGAAAATTAAAATTACTCCATTTGTCTTATGTTGTTAGACTTAGGGGTATTTTTTAAAAAAATCCAAACCTTGACATTTCTACAGTTATATTCTAGCAACATTTCATATTCATCCAAAGTATGTTATTGGGAAGTAAAAAGATCAACTCTACTTTTTGTGGAGGTGTGTGGGTTATTATCCAGGTTTACTAAATAGTTTTGTTCACTCTGTTTCTGCGGTATAAAACTTATGTGTTTTCAAATGTTTTGGATCATGTTTGTCTGTATAATCAAGCATAATTCATTATGTAGAAGCAGTTTGAAAGCAGTTGACACTGCAACTCTGAATTCACGCCTTACATGACATTATCTCCATATTATTACCATTGTCTCATGTTTTCTAACCTGCTTAGCACTCCTCTCATTTATTTGAAGATGAGGTAGCTATCCTACAATTAAAGTTAGATGTTAGACATGCTGATTAAGAGATACACAGAATCATACAGGGAAGATAAAAATAGAGACAGGTGTGAGGGAAAGTCATTCCTAAAATGAAGGACATTTTGTGAGACCATGCAATTGATTTCAGGGGAAACCTATCTTCTCCTTCACCATTATGATCTCTTGGCCTGGATTTTGTAGAATGGCTCAGTGGTCTAAATCTAAACAGACTTTGCTTCTTTGAGAACAAGGAAGAAAATTTGGTGACCTTTACCTTCAGGATAGGCTCAGTCTGGGAATTTAGTAAAGGGAAACTGTATTGATTATGACATTTACAGTCAGAACTCTCTGCAAGACTTTAACACTCACAGGTTACTGTAAGTGGCTACCAAAATATGATCCACTTAAAATCACCTCCAGGAGGACAGCGGTATTAGTGAGCATACCTCCCTGCATCAGAACCAAGGTCTTATCTTGCAAGGTAAGCTGGAGACAGGTAGACTGTGAACTTTGAAAATAATAGGTATTCCTGAGCAATAACCTTTTTAGATGAGCCCTATGAAATATTACACTATTCATGCTGTAAAAAAGTGTGGTAACTTTATTGGAACATCCAAACTGTGGTGCAAATGCTTTCACGCTGATTGTACAAGTTGTGCATGAACCCAAAAGGAAGACAGTCAATCCAAATTAAGAAAACAACAACAAATCAAGAGTTTTCCAGCAAGCGTTTCAGTGGTATTCACAGAGAACTTTTCCCAGAAATGCTGGCTTAGAAATTACTGCTGTGAAGGAGCTATAGTAACCTCCAATAGCATGCTGCTGGCACAGCTTTAATATATTCTGATCTTGTAATGATATGTACAGTACATTACACCTTCATTTTGAAAACCCATTATGCCCACTGGGGGAGAGGGTCAGGACAATTGAAGAATGAGATATTAGTGATTTTCCCATTGTACCTGTAAGTATGCTTTGGAACAAAGCACTTGAAAACTTTTATCACTTTCTTATAATAAAAATAAAAACATTTCTACTTTAAACTTGCCAGAAAAAATGTGGAGAGCAAGTGCTCTCATCACTATCAAAACCTGAAGTGTCCACATGTGTGATATATCTCAGTGTTTGTGGCAAAAAATGTTAGTTAACTAGCAATAGTTAACTTTCTCAGGTAGAAGAGAATGGATTTTCTGAAGTGGGTGAGATTAACAACTGGAAAGGTACTTATTCTGGATCTGAATTGGACAGGGATGGAGTTCATTTCTCCACAGCAGCACGTATGGTTCTGTGTTTCAGATTTGTGACCAAAACAGTGTTGATAACACACCAATGTTTTGGCTATTGCACTGCATCTAGGCTTTCTCTTTTCCCCACTCTGCTCCTCTAGAGAGTAGGCTGGGGGTGGGAAAGAAGTTGGGAGGGGACACACTTGGGACAGCTGACCTGAACTGGCTGAAGGGACATTCCATGCCATATAACTTCATGCTTGGCAATAAAGACTCAGGGGAGGAGGCTTCAGGGGAGGAAGCCATTGCTTTGAGACTAGCTGAGCATTGGTTTACATGTGGGAGGTGGTGAGTGACTGCCTTTACATTAGTTTTTTCCCCCTTTCTCTTTCCATCACTTATTAAACCGTCCTTATCTCATCCCATGAGTTTCTTTGCTTTTGCGGTTGCTGGTCTCTCCCCCGGCCTGCTGGGTGACTGAACTATTGCCTAAAAGCAGCTGTGCAACCTCTATCATCTTAAGTGTCCTGAGTGCAAAAAGGAGGCTTCCAGGAGACAAGACTGCCCCTTGTAGCACTTTTGCCTTCATGCAAAAGATGAAATTTGTCAGGAGCATCATATATCCTGAACTGTCGGTTGCTGAATTGGTAAGACCTTCCAGGTATGAGTAAGCTGTATGTCTTCCTTTCAGAAATGAGTTTTAATAGTTAGTTTCCCTACTGCCTTGCTAGCTCTCACTTGCAAATTTTAACTTGTCTGACTGTATTCAAGACATATTCCATTTATACAGGCTCTGGAACCATCTTTGTAACTGGAATATCAACACAGATTCCCAGAGTGGATTACTGCATGCCCATCATGTGGTTTTAGTGGTCTCACTTTCCCACAGGCCAGAAGTGGGTGCAGCAAAGTGCTTTGTTTTGCCACGCGTAAAATGTCAGCATATTTCAGCATACAGGCCATGCCCAGCTCTGTACTTGCTTCACATCTACTCAGTATATTATTCAGTTTGTCCAATTGCCTAAGAAAATTAGCTGCATGAAAAGCCTATCTCAAATAAACCAGGGAAGGCAATGTTATATGAATTATTATAAAAATCATATGCAACCTGTTAAGATTCTGTTCTGCTGGATTACTTTTAAACTAAAGCCAATTAAATCCTTTTTTTTTTTTTTAATGTGGAGTTACTGGATCTGTCATGACAACTTTAACCCCAAATTTGTTCATATTTTATGGTTAAATTCTCAGCATTAGATTTGATTTCTTTATAACTTTAACATCACATTGAATCATAGTTTTGTCATTTTTTGGACCACTGAACCTGGGGCTTCTGATTCTGTTCTATTGCAAACTATACAGGCAATCCTCATTACACCACTGTTTTTTTAAAAAAAAATATTTTTAATAGAGTCATTAAAAAGTGAACTACTTTTATGGAAAAAGCCATCAAACAGTTTATATGTTATAAAGAAACAGAAATATTACATGGTGCCTGCATGTTCCACATGTACTAATCTGGCTCTTTAAAAAAAGCACACAGGCACCAAAGTTTTTTTATGTTTAAATTACTATGTCCTGTGAATACTAGCAATAATAAGTTTTCTAATAACCTTTTCATTACCACATTTTGACCCAGCCATGGTGAGCTTTAATACTTTTGCTATGTCTTAAAATCAGAAAATCAAACAAAAACCTTATTTAATTTGTATTTTGTCACCAGGTCCTGATTCTGGAAAGCACATTAACTTACATTCTGCTCTGTGCCTGTCATCGGAGTACTTATCCTTTATCTGTTAAATCAGTTCTAGTCACAAGCTTTTGTAGATTATCTGATCAATACAAGAGTTTTCCAAATACTGTGTAACAACCTTGTTTCTGGCATTAAGAACATAATCCGTGAAAAGAATTGCTTGGGTATGGAACTGAATTAATGGATTTTATATGGAAGGAAAAGCAAACACGATAATAGTAAGCATAAAGTAATAATTTGTTGTCTGATGTTTGAGGCATTCTGGGAAGGTAAATACTATTTCACATTTACAAAGTGCAAACTTAATTCAGCATGCCAGCACAGTGTCCAGGATGTCAGAGTTCTTCATTCACCCCATGATACGATATGTAACAGTAAGATAATTACAACCTCAAAACCAGAAGTGAACTTGAGTTTGAGCTTCAAATTCTAATTTTCCAATTTTCAGTGTGATTTTGGATAGAAAGCTACATACTGAGTGACAGAACCTCCTCCTCTGTGACAAACAGGTAGCTGAGGTGCAGCTATGCCTCCTCCCAGAGAAGCTGTCATGACTAGCCATGATCAAGGTGTCTAACGGTCAACAAATGTTCACTGTAGTGCTTTCTCTTTGCACACTTTCCATGTCAAAATGTCAATCCTGTCCTGAAGCAAATCTTATCCTTTTGAATGTTCTTCAGAGAGATTTTCTTTCCATTTACAACTGAAGGTTACCAGACAACGAAATATCTTGCCTTCTTCTGCGTTATATCTAGGAACGGTCAAATAGCGTTTGGCCAAGAACTACTCCAACTAGTTCATGTTCCACTATAAACTCTGAAGCTTATGCTTTTGGTCTTCAAATTTAATGTTCTTCAATTTAACACAAAATAAAAAGTAGTATTTTATTAACATATTCTTTATGAGGTCTGCCTCTGAAATGGCTGCTGTCTGTGGGCTAAGTTCAGTTGCTCAACATGTTGCCCCAGTCATTTCAGCAGCATGACTGAAATTAATTTTTTCTATTCATGTAGAGCCCCAGAAACAAGATGTGTTATTCTGATAACATTCAGTAACATCCCGTTTCCTCTTGTGCCTGTAACTCTGTACCTTGTGACAAAGACCTGTTTCTGTATTCTGAGTAGTTTGGAAACTTAAATATAAATACTCTTTGTTAGGAAGAAATAAAGGTCATGATAGTCAAAACAGTGCAAGTAATGTGTGAAGATAATGACAGTGAATGTCTGCATGTGTAAAATATACACCCATAGTGTAAACATCTCCTGAATTAATACAAAAATTAGTTACTTTTATTTTAATATTAGGATTTCAGTCCTCTGATTTTTAGCAAATTGAACATCCATTTGTCCTTTCAAAAAACTTTAACATCCTTTAAAGCTGTCCATTATTTAACGTTTAAATCCAAACTAACTTTTGTGAATGTTCTTGTTACTTTGCTAAAATACGGAACCCCAACAGGTAGAATTTCAAGAACTTGGCAATGGTAAGGACAATGGTGGGTGTTAGAATGAAAAAAATTAGCTCTCTGTGAAGCCGATGGTATAACAGGAGCTGCTAATCAAGACAATCAAGTTATGGGAAACAGAGTTTGGAAGAATCTCTTTAACTGACTTTGAGACAGTCTATATGCTTTTGTAAATATGCACTGGTGAGAAGAACTTGCAAGTCTGTTCACTCTCTCATATTTTATATCAGCTCATATTATGTTGGAACATCCCTTAATCTCAGTTTAGTGAAATGGTTTTCCTATAATAATTGTGCCTCATAGTCACGCTATCCAGTCATGCTTAAAGAGCTTTGAAGAATTTTAAGAATCCAGCATTGTCCATTTATCAGGGGCTGGAATAATTTTCTGGGGCAGTAGAAATTTTACAGAAATATTTCATATAATCCTTAGTCATCTTTTTTTCAAAGCTGAAGAGTCCTCATCTCATTTTGTATGAAAGCTATCCTACTCACATTATTCTTCACCAAACTTTCTCTCTATTTCTACTATCCATTATGTACTTTTTTAGAGCAATTGTGACTGGTATTCAAGAAGTGGGTACACTAGTTTTCTCAGTGGCATAAAGAGGTTTTCTGTTTCCTTTTCTAGTAGTTTCTTAAATGTTCTTTACCGCTGCTGAGCAGGGAGATGCAGTTTTCTGTTTACTCCAAAATTTCTATTCCTGAGTCATAGTACTAATTTAGAATCCATCACCTTTATCTATTTAGAAATACTTTTCTCATGTGCAATACTTTACACTTATCAGCATTGAATTCCACCTGCCTTTTATCTCCCGGCCACTCAGTACAATGAGACTCTCTGCAACTCCTCGCAGTCAGTTTTTGACTGTCCTGAGTAAGTTTGTGTCACTAGGAAACTGTGCCACTTTTCTATTCATCTCCCTGTTCAGGGCATTCAGCAAAACTGAATCCTCAGTATAGGAAAATGCACTTGGTAATTGAACACCGAACTATTTTTGGTCAAGAGCATTTATTGTTGAATCCACAACTTATTGGAAGTCAGCCGTTTTTGGAATACAGAGATACAGTAAGTATCACAGAGTATACTCAGTATACTTTCCCTTCCTGGATCTTTTGGAGTATGGGAGCAGAACTGGAACAGAGTATGGCTGCTGATCGGGAAATGTGCTGAGATTTCTCTTACAGACTTAGAATCTAATTTCATTTCAAATTTGGAAAGGCTCCCACTGCTCTTCAAGGCCTGTCTAAATGACTAGAAGGTAAGTCTTTAAAATAATAAACCAAATTAGAGATTTAATAGTCTAAGATGTTAACTTTGAAATGACAGCTATGATTTCTTCTTAGAGGCATTGCATGGGATATTGTCTGCATCACAGTGAGAAGGAAATTGCTAAGCTAACTCACTGCATTCCTGGAAGCTTTAATGAATACTTAGCCAGTTTTACCTTCAAACTGTGGACCAACAGCAGTCTTTGCAGCAGCCCCTCGGCCCAGATTATAATGATTTGTGGCTGTAGTTGGAATAGACTGAGTATGTTTCATAGCTGAGGAAGGCCACAGAGGTGTCTGTTCTGAGATCGGGGTTTTTTGTTCCCGCAGCATCCTGATTCCAGGCAAGTGTTTAGTTTTGTTTTGTTTTGTTTTGTTTTTTCTCTTGTAGGCAAAAGACTTGCCTTCTTTCCTTACGGGATAATTTGCATGCCAAGCAAACCCAAGTCTGATGGTGTATTCAAGCCAATCTGCATAATCATGTATGCTGTAGGTAAACATGTCCTCCTGATCTGAATCTGTCCCACTGATGGTGAGGATCAATGATATCTCAGAGATCAGAACTCCCAAGTTCCCAGCTGTCAGTCGCATGCTTGTGTTTTTCAGTCATCAAATTGTACAAGAAGATGAGGAACTCACGGGTTTGTGTATGATGCAGTGGTGAATTTGTGCAACAGAAAGGGGGTCTACATTAGGGCTTTTGCAGGATTAGCACACTTTTGAGGCAAACAGCAAGGTTGACCCCTTTATTATATTATGGTTCTCACTGTGGGGTACAAAGCAACCAGCTGGACTGATTTTGAATGAAGCTAAACAAGGAGGTGTGTTTCAGGAGTGAATATAATGTGCTCCAGCTACTAATAATTGCTTAGTTGTTTAGAGCTAGTCTGATGTAAAATCCCTGAAATATGTATAGAGTAGATGTTGGGTACTCAGCACCAGCTGTTTTGCCTTACAGGTCTGCGTCTGTTACGTTGCACTGCTTGATCATATAGACATATGATCCTACTGCTCAAAAGTTTAAAGGCGCTGTTATAAAACTGGTCTATTGTACAAGTCCCTTTCTGGGTTTTGGAGTAGTTGTGAAGAAAATAGGGAGAAGTTACGTCTGACTTTAACACAAATGAGTCAATCTGGATAGACTGCTTTCTCAACAAAAGGGACTACTTCTCAATACTTCCTATAGATATGCACTAAACCCCCTCTTTAGAGTAGGTAAGAATACTGTAGCTACGATTCAAAATGTCAATGAGTTAAGTTTGAAATATAACGGAAGGTCAGTGAAAATCATGTCTCTGGTCAGTAACACACTGTATTATATATCCCCCCCCCCCCCTTTCTTATTATTTACTTTTTGAAATATATTCAAAACGTGTTTTCCAATTTAGCTTGGAAGGACTGTTAGATATGAGTTTGGTAGTTGGCTCAGCCATGTGTTTTCTCTGATTTGATCATTCATCTGTGAAATAAGAATGTTACTTTATAAATGTGTCATGAAGATAAATTTAGCTAATTTATTGTGAAGCTCTCAGATATAGAGCCCCAGCTAGGTTGTTCTACTCATCTTCTACCTCTCCGCTAGCAGATTTTCTTTTTCTATCTTTTTCTACTCTGCTAATATTAAACAGATACCTTTTCTGTTTCTAATAGTATAGCTTACCTTAACCCAAATAATGTAAAATATTGTTTATTTGTTTATCTTGTTTATTCATTTGTCAGATGGCCTTGTCTATCTATCTTGTACTATTTCATTCTATGTGGATATTGCTTTAGTAAGTTTCTGTTGTCTCTGCTGTCTGCCTGAATTTCTGTTATGAAATGACATATCCGACCAATCTGACACATTGTCCTTCACTGATCAATGAATTTGAGGACTAGAGATCATTATATAATGCATTAAGAACTGGATTTTCAAGCTGAGGTCCTCACTTTTCATCCAAGTCTTTTTCTGCACGCTTCACGTACTTGAAACTACACAGGTACAGACTTTTCCTAGTCTTGATTTTACTGGGCTCATTGATCTGGTTAGAGTCTACTTTGCAGACAGCTGAATCGGCAAAACTGGAAGTGCAGCAATCTGCACAGATCTTGAGCTAGTTTTGCCACAAGAGAAATCAAAAAGTGCTATTGTGTCTCCTGTCAGATTGGCAGTTTTAAATCTGCATTCAGACTATTTTAGGGCTGACACCGGTATGTACACTAACTTGCCTCCCTTCAACAGTGTGAAAGAAACCGCAGATTGCCTTTGGGTAAAACAAAAGCAAGAAAACACCATAAGCTGTTTCTGTAGGAAGATTCTGTGTAACCAACAGAAAAGTGACAGGAAAAGGGCAAGGTGGAGTGTAAAGCAATTTGAAACAGATAGCTCCATGCTTTTACTGGGGTACCTACCCTGGTGTACCAGGACACTGTGTCAATGGAAAAGTCTGCGGAAACTGAGAATAGAACAAAACCAACTCCTTCCTTCTCAAATGAGATGCAGAAACAAAAACAATGGTTCCTATATTTAATGTTTAAGGCCTCTCTCAATGTTTATTTGGTAACTTAATTTTATTTTCACACCTATTTTTAATACCTATTCAGTCCTACTTAGTCCCTTGGCATTAACAAGGTATGTTGCAAATAAGCAAGATATTTACTAATAGGATTCCAATTTGATCATTGTGTTGGTCAAGTCTCACATTTTCGTATTAAGTTAAATACTCCTATGAAGAAAATGATTTTTTTAAGCCTCTAGAACTAAGAACTTTTTTTTAAAAAAAAAATTGTAAATGGAAAAGTAAAAGATCATTTACTTGAAAATATTTCATATATTTAGAGCCCTATATATTTGCAGCGTTCTAAGTCTACACTTCTTTCATAGCTTTTTTGGAACATTTTATGGTTGTGTATCTGCCTCCTACAATAGATGTTTTGGGACTTCAGTTGTCCTCTAGAATGAGTTATGCAAGCATTTATGCAACGGCTTCCCTTGATGTGCAGTGAATAGTACAACAACGAATCACCCAACAGTGTATGCTTCAGCAATCCGAAGGCTCAAAACCATAAATCAGATCCGAGAAGCTCTGAGGTTGGCCCAATTTTATAAAACAAAGATTATACTGTACTCTGTTATCTTTTCAGTGACTTCTGTCTCTCAGACATTATGTGTCTGTGAGCACACAGCTGTATTTGACTGCTGGGATGGTCTTGTTGCCTATTGGGCTTGCCATATTTGTTCTGACATCCCGAAGATGAAAAGCCTCATTTTCCAGGTGTGCCCTCTGTCAGTGTGGGACATCTTGCTTGGTGGCTGCTGGAAGGTACTCAGTTATCCAAAGGGAGACCACATTCTGGGCTGATAAAGCTAAGAACATACATTAGAGCATAACAAGAGGGAATCTTGCAGTGAATGTCCCCCTCCTCATTGTTCCTGTCTTTTTTTTTTATGTCTCTGGTAAACTGTGCCCTATGTGTGTGTTAGGTTTGTCTCCTAGTTGCCTCAATAAATGCAGTTCTAAATTTACATTTTCCCTGTCAACCTTCCAGCTAGCCAGCCCTGACCTGTTATGTGAACTCTCAGACCACACCTCAGTCCAATTTCTTGTATTTTGGAACATGGTCTAAAAGGTTCTAGAGGAATCAGGCAGACCTGCGTGATCTTGCCACTTATTCTAGGCTAGGAAAAACCTGTCCAGAAGCTCCTATTTTGGAGGCAAGCTGGATGTTAAAGGAAGAACTCAACACTTATCTAATTCCTAAAAGAAGAGGAGAAGCAAAGGAGGGAGAGAAGATGCCCATACCTGCTTGTGTCTTTCTGTGCCTCATTTACTGAAGAAGTGTGGGGATGCTCAAATGTGAAGGTGGGGGAGCTCTGATGACTTCTTCCAGTGGCCCTGGCTGGCTCTCTCAGATGTGAGGGAGCATGACAGGCAGTTGGGGGTTGGGGTGGGTTTTGTAAGAAGCTGTTGCAAAGCTGGCTCCAGATCTAACCAAACTTGGATCACATTCCAGAAGAGATCTCAAGAGCTGGCAGCACTCAACATAAGTTAAGCCTTTGGCAGGGGTTTTCAGAAAAAGGACTGCCTCTCCTGCTGCTGGGAAGGCAAACTGTATGTTCTGATAAGTAACTGTCACAAAAGATGAGCATCTGCAAGTAAGGCGGGGGGGGTATCCTTCATCTTCTAAAGGGAAACAAAGTCTTATGGAAGATAAATCATCACTATATCAAAATCTCACAGCACACTCATCATTTTCATTTGTGTGAGGGTGCAAACACCTCTTGCAGTTGTGTACCTCCCTCTTCCATGTTTTAACGGGTTCAGAAAAATACTTGGTGGCTACTGGGACTATGGAAAAATGGCAGCCTGAAGTAAAAATCTCTATTTGGGATGGAATTGAAACTGTGAGATGATAATACTCCATTTGTGATGTCCAGCTAGACAGACTCAGGGTATGGAGCTTTGCTTGCAAAAATTAAGTGGGAAAGAACACCTACGGCATTTCATACCAAACAGGGTTATGTTAAAAGTATGTTTAAGTTCTGTAGTCTGACATGCAAACATCATGAAATGCAAAGTGCTATTCAAAAACTGAATTCTGTTTTCTGGTGGTTTTTTTTTCTACATCAGTTAATCATGCTGTAACAAGGGTAAGCTTTACTTCCAGAAGACTGTAGTGGACAGGATCTCTGAAATAGAAATTTCTGTCTAGTAAAATTGCAGTTTGTTATAACTCTCATGTAATACTAGTGACTGAAAATATGGCCATGGTAAGAGAACTTGGCTGTAATAATTCACTTTGTAGATTCTAAAGTGGTTTGTGCTTTTCTAGTATTAAATAATAAATTTCAAATAGATTTTTTTAATGATACAAAAGCATAAAAATGTTGCTGGGCTAGCCAGGAAGAAATTGTATTCTCAGAGGATTCTTAGCATTCTACATAGGAAAAATCTCTATTTATCTTATCCCCTAGAATGTGAAATATGACCAGTTTTCCCAAAGAGATAGAAAGTAGAAATAAAAGAAGGGAACAAAGCAAAGAATATTGTGCATTGATTACTTTGTGTTTACTTCTGTTTTCAGCCATGCTCAGACAGTGTTGAATGTAAAAATCATAAACAGATACTTGAAAAATCCCACTGTTACATATGAAAGCAAAACAAAGAACTCTTTCACTTACAGTGTTTTCAAATAAGCTTTAAAAGCAATTGGGCTTTTCAGTATTGACATTATGGGTTTTGTTTTCAAAGCAGAGTCCCAAAAGAATTGTGAAACTCTCACAGTAGCTTACCTTCCATAAAGCTTTAAATGTTTTTTTCTCAGGCGTATACTTTCTACTGGCAAGTTCTTGTGGTTTAGCAGAGGCATAGTCAGGCATCTGTGAAGTTTTTTGTTTTTTCTTAGCCAAGCTTTTAAAGACATAAAGAATTAACTCTATCCCACTGCTCACACTTCTTCTTTATGAAGGAATCATCCCTCTGAAACCCAGTAACGTCTGCTGTCATCACCTCCATCCCATTGTTTCCTAAGAGAAAGATTACATCCATCATGAATACATTTTAGCCTTAATAATGGATACTACAGATCCACAAAGATTCTGTACTAAACCACTGTTTTACATAAAACAGTAAAATAAGTATAATGCCTATAGCGAATACACACTAACATCCACATAAAAGTGTTAGGACAGTTAAAAGGGTTTTGTTTGTTAATAAAATATTCAGTGGTTAATATTTTACTCTTAGTACATGGGAAAAATTTTCAAAGTATATCACCTATTTCTTCTCAGCTCTTTGCCTTCCTAGTTTCTCCAGTGATGGACTGGTATTTCAGTAGGAAGAAAGAGATTATGATTATTTCTGTGCTGGGAAAATTTAGTGATGCATATATGCAAATGGTTTTATGTAACCTTTGTTAAAGTCCTTTGTTTTCAGCTTTTAAAGCCCTTTTGGTTTTGGAATAAGACTAAAGATTATCCATTTAAAAATTTCCGTAAAACCTGCTAGTATTTTGGACAACAATGTTGATGGTTTTTTCTGCTACAATTTCAGCTGGGATTAAGGGAGCTCCCTCATTATTCCCTGTACAGTATGTGTAGGCATTATTCTTGGTTGCCATCTAAAAACTATGTAGTATTGCTGATACACAATTCTGTTTTGTATACTCACACATTATTTCCTGTTGGATCAAATGACATGCATAAAAGTGGATGGTTGCATTATAGATAACTGCTGTAAGCAAAATCTTTTTCTAGAATCAGAGTTGGGAAGAATTACCTCACTTGTCCCTCAGTTTCACTTGTACGTATTTTAGGCACAAAACGTGTGTAAAATCGGGAATTAAGAAATTTTGTATGTGCTCAAGGAAACACAACACAGAATATATTCCTTTCTAGGAAAGCTAATTTTCTACAATGAGGAAGTTAATGCTGTACAGCAGGGTACCCTTTCAGATAAGACATGATGCATGGATAAGATATTTCATAGAATCATGGAATATAAAAGTTAATGCAGAATAAACAATGTGGGAAAAATGGAGCATGTTTACTCACTCCTGACTGTGGAAGTTACAACAAATTCCACAAAAATAAATAGAGAAGAGATTATTGGTTTATTTGGAGTCATAAGGGTTACTGCAGAGAGATAATTTTTAAAGTATACTTTCATAGCTAGTCATTCTGTCTGTATGTTTCCTTTCCAAGATACTAGAACTCCTACTGACATAAGAATTTCTAGTGGAGAAATTTTTGTGGAGAGGGCTCAAGAAGTAGTATTCAAGAAGTAGAATATAAAATAAATAGGAAACAACATCAGGATTGTGTGGTTCACAGACCAAATAGCTAGGACAAAAATCTGAATGTTTTTGTTATAATTTACTAAGGTTTAAATTCTGCAACCTAGCCTTCATATTGCTATACTCTCAACAACTTCCATGAAGGCAAATCACCCACAGAGCTGTATCAAAACTGTTGCCTTGAAGCTACAATGGTTTTACACCATGGCTGGCAGGTTAGATATCTTTGCTTCTCTCTAGTCCCCATTAATTACCCATTTTACAGTTTTTAAGCCTTATGTCTACAACTGTATAGATAATAGGCTTATTCTGTATTTGTGGGGGAAGTTTTTGGCTACAAGGTAAAATTAATTTTTGTTAATACTTTCAGTTTTAGATATCTGTATAAGAATTTATTTCAAATCTTCTATGGGAAAATAAATAAATAAATAAATAAAGGTATGTTTTTCTCCAGTTTTAAGATTTCACCTGACATGAAAATTTTGCTTGGAAATGCTGAATATTTTCAAAAGAAATTCTGGCAGTTCATAGAGTGAACCGTGGAAATATAACAGCTTTAAACAAAAGGTTTCAAAAAAAGAACTTGGAAGCATTTAAATCTTTCTGCAAATACCTCATCACCCCAATTTTCTTGGTTAAATAGTTGCTGCATTCAATCTGCACTTGTAAATAAAGCCATTCCAGCATATTTTCACTTTTAAGTGTATGAAGAATCAAGACACAAGAATCCTTTGCCCCTCATTTACCTTTAAACCTTTTTTATACCAATCACTGTTGTCCTTCAACTTTCAGGAGCTGTCCTTTAACTTGTAGGAGTAACTGCAGTGCTGTGAGAGGCTGTTTGGACAAAGCATTCTTTAATTTTAATGGAAACAGATTGGTTTGTAGGAGGAGGATTTTTTAAAAACTGTTAAAAGTTTACAAGTCAGTAGCCCTTCCACTGTATGAGAGACGTGTGTCTTTGGTGGATGTCCGTCTCATTCCCTCTAAGCATTTATTTGACATCTGTCATTGGCTGTGACAGAAAGTGTCATCTTAACCGAATACAGTCTCTTTTGGTGTTTTTCCCAACATTGGCTAAAAATTTAAATGATACATGCTCATAGGCTGAAAGCTTGTAATGTAGTGTGTGTTCATTACTCATAGTTGGGGCAATTTCTTCTAACTTCATTCACATGTTTCTTCAGCGTTATCTTTTGTAAAATCATTGTCTTCCAAACTTACCCTACAGGCCTAACCATAAAATAACTAATATGAGAAGTAAATGTTCAAGCTGCTGTGACTGAAGAAGGTAAAACAAGCTTAAACCCCATCTCCAAATTGCATGCTGACTTACAGCCCTCCAAACAGCTGCAGGCTTGTGCAGGATGTTCATTTCTGTAGCATTTAGCAGTCTTGCCATGAAAAAATACACTTTGTTATCACTCCTCATTTCAGATTTTTTGACACTGAACAGTGAAGGATTTTATGTTATTTTTGCAGTATATTGGAGATTAGACCAAATGCATTGACGAATCTTGCATAGTGTGCTGCTGGGCTGATGAGACTAGCTCGAGCTGTGTGATTTATGATTTGATTTGCACGATTCATGGTCACACGATGTTGTATTGATAAAACAAACATTTGTTCCTTCTACATTACCATTATGCACTTAAATATCGAAACATTATTGAACGCTTTCAGGTTTCCCCTCAGTGGCCTGGCAAATCGAAAGTCTGATAGCCTAACGATTCAAAACATTTGTATATGCTTCTTAATGCAGTTTAAAACGTCCATGGTAAAATACAATGAAAGGAAGTATATTTTTAAACTCTGTTGGGCCCCAGGGCGTGCGGCTGGGCCGTGCAGGCACACTGGCAGTGGCAGCCATGTAGCTGTGCTCTGCGGCTGGTGTTCTTCCACTGGCTCGCTCTCCCTAGCCCCAGAGCTTTCACCCACCGCTAACACTCAAGGCTTTTTCAGCTCTTTTCCTGCTTTCTTGTTTTCTAATTAGATGTATACACACAAAGTGTGGCGTGTAAAATACCCACTAACCATTGCAAAGCGCAGTAAATGGAGGGGTGAGCTCTGGCGTCTGCCCTGCCTCAGGGACCACCACCTCTTCCCCCTCCTCCTCCTCCTCCTCTGCCCTTGGTGTCTGCACGGCTGTTTCTCACACCTTTCACCCTTACTGATCGCTCCCAGGCAGTGTTTTGCCCTTTAAATATGTTTTCCAGAGGCCACCATCTTGGCTGAGGGGCTCAGCTGTGTCCTGCAGTGGGTCCGTTGGAACCGGCTGGAACCGGCACTGGGCAGCCCGGGCCTCTCCTCACAGACACTGCCACTGCGGATCCCCACTGCCAGCACCTGGGCACCTGTGCCCGGTACAAAAAAGGACAATAAACTGGTGAACGAAGATGCCATCCCTGTGGCCTGTAAGTTAAGACGACAGAAAAATTGTGTTGTTGAGCTTATCCTGACAGCCGGAGCAGGCGGGAAGGACTGGCCCCAGCCATCTTTCATGGTCGCACTGGTGGTAGGTGTGCTCTGACAGGGGTGGCAGTTGGGTGCCACTGATATTAACGAACCAACAGTCTCCACAGCTTCAATGAGAAAGAAAAAATCAGTTTGCTCTGTTTGAGCTAACAGACCCTTGGGATTTTTGGTACTGTGGTTTTGTTCAGCATCATGTTTCTCCTTGCCCCCCCCCCCGCCCCAAAACTTAAGTATGTTGTTTTGGCAGTAAATGTGCTTTACAATGATAAAACACTGCAAGATTTCCCCTTCCTGTACAGCAATGCATACTGTCTTTTTATACTGATGGATCTCGTAAATCCAAAACCAGGACCTTGCACAAACCTATTAGTTTACTTTTGTCTGGAGTGAGACTTGAACTGTTCTGGTATGTGGGATAGTGCCATGTTCTCTGCTGGAACGTAAGAGTTGGGGTCTTTTTGCCAACATTGGTATCTGATTATTTAATGGATCCAATGTAGCTTGTTCCTCCAGCAGCACAGGAACAAGGACAGCAAATGGACAGCATGTCCAGGTAGTCTACAATGGTAAGCTTAAAAAGAACTAGGAAAAGGTGAAATGTTGTTACTAAAACTACACCCAAAATATACACATTATGTGCTCATTTGTGCAGAAATGTGGAATGCACCCAACAGTGGCTGGCACTGTTGTATCATTCCTGTAATTTTAAATCATCATTCCTGATGCTGTAATGTTTAGGGATGGGTGAGGTGGTTAAGACCACATAAGCATCTAACCTAAACATTTGAGGTTTGAAATCGTTTGGTTAGCTTCCCAGCTCCACTCCCAGTTTTTGTATGCTCCAGCACTTCTCCGTTGGGACAAAGCCAGAAGGGAAAATATCAAAATACCATGAGAGAGGCTGTTCTCTGAAAGTTGGTGGCTCCATGCCAGTGACCTGTTAACCGAGCAGCCAGATGAGCCATAGTCATAGGTAATGCATCAGTACAATCCACAATGCACACCTTGTTTTATGGCTGTGCCTGGTTTTTCTACAGTGTGCAACTGTTGGGACTTAGAGATGGGGCTTTACTTAGAAAATATTCCTGAAATCTCAAATAGCAAAATGTGTAAAGTTATAGGTGTATATTGATTATTATAGAAAAATCCAGAGCTGAAAACTAGAGAGAATGAAAATTATCACTCAGAATGCAAATATGTCTATGTCAGAGGCAAACACTTGATGTACGAGAGAAGTATATCTCATTCTTCAAAGCTTTTTATTAAAGACACATGAAAATTCAAGCATTTTCTTAGCTGCTTTGGGGACCAGGACCACAAATAGAACAAACCAATATGAATTAGAGACGGTTGTCCAATAATTCCTGATAAAACAAATCCATAAATTAGCATTGGAACAATGATTGTTCTTAGAAGAACAGTTTATTTTATAGGTTAAAAAGCAGAACAACACTGAAGTACTTTGCTTAATCCCGGATTTAGAAAAAGTAAGTTAGAATAAACACTATTCATAGCTGAATAGTGTTTATCACAAATCATCTATATATTTGTATCTCTATCTCTGTATACATACTTCCATGGAAATATGGAAAACAACTACTCAAGACAAGTTTATATGACTGTAAAGGACAAGTGGTGAACTTATCACAGTTTTGGTGCTCTTGGGACATCAGGTAGTGCTTTGTTGCTGCTTTTATTTTTCTTTTTTTTCTTTTAATAGACCTAGTTTCCCACTGTTCTTGTAAAAGGTTGTTCCACTGAAATCTTGCTTAAGGAGAGACCTGATCTTAAACCAAATGAATTTGTTTGCTGTTGTCTTCAGGACTGTGAAAGTTTGGGGTTTTTTTCTCGGTAGAAAGTCTCTAGATTATTTGCTAAAGCTATGCGTCTTTGTATACCTGATTTTGTGTGTGATACCACTGTTAATCGACTAGGCTGGGTATAACAAAAGGTCTGGGTAACTCTTGTAACATCCACATCTCAGAGCAACAGCTCCAGTTTCCTATCAGAGATGAAGGTGAGAAACTGTAGGAACTTCTACCACGCTCATTAACTAAGAGCTGGAGAAGTTCCCACAGCGCTTAAGAGACATGACTCACACTTGTCACTTGTGGCAGTTATTTCTCTCATTCTTGTTTCTAGGCTTGTTTGTTTTGTTAGAACTTCTCTTTTATTTGTCCTAAAACGTAGGTATTGCTTTGCTAGAGAAGGCGTATGTTTATAAAAAGCATATCTTGTATGTGGATGAAAGGTTTGTGATGTTCCTCAGTTCGGTAATTAAAATACCAGTAGCTATTGCTGCTCTATAGCAATGCAGGATCATCAATGATCACGTCTCATTTCTCCAGACAACAGGGTAGGAGCTGGGAGCAGAGTGTGTCTCCACGTGGAGGGATGAATGGGAGAGAAAAAATGGAGAAGATGAGGAATGCAGTGCAGACAAGAACCCTTGTCTTCAGTGTACCTCAGGGCAGAAAAGAGTGCTTTTAAAAAGTCAGAGGCTTAAAAACTGAAAAGCGTTCTGTTGTTTCTATTGAATACACAAAGCAGAACTGAGAAATCCTAATGCTATTTATCATATGGTCCAAGGCTGATATTTTCTAACCACACATGTCTACAATTAAGCATCTAAATGCATAAATAAGTAACAGATTTAAGTTGCAAGTATTCATCACTTGCAAAAGTCAGTCCTTTTGGAAAGAATATAAATGGAAGATGTAAATGTTCAGCATGTAGAAAAAAAGTAATTCTGAACAGGTCTAAATTTGGTCCAAATTCCATCCTTGTTTTTTTACCCTGTCCTCACAAAAAAGTCTGGTGTCCTAGAGGTGGGGATGGTTATGATTACTTTCTACTTTTTGTCCTGAATCTCCTTTCATAACTAAGAACTCATTATGTCTGGAGACTTCTGTTTATGCTTTCTAGTCCCTCTGAAACTAAATAACCAACTGGTGGTGAAAGCCAAAATGCAAACTGGCTTAATACTTGTTTATGTTTTCTTTTCCTTTTATCCGTTCCCTCTGCCTCCATCTACTGTACTGAAGTTTACAAATTGTTATATGAAGTCATCTGTCAATTGTTATCCTTGTTCCCATTCTACAGGCCTCACGTTTGAGCTAAGGTCATTGCTCGGTTCATGAAAAAGCTGCTTGTTTTCTGTGAAAAAAAAAAATACATAAAATATCGAGGCTGTGGTTATAGGATTTTCATTACTTTCCGGGGGTGCATATTGGGAACAGATGTGAATGGGCAGTCAGCCAGGTCTTGTCATCTGAGACATGGCACATGGGCACTTTTTGGTATAAACTCTTTTAAATGTAAAATCATGCTGGCAGCAAACCAGATAGACCTATGTTACAAAATTATTTTAAAAAAAGACTCTTCTACATTACAAAACTATACCGTTGTTGTGGGTTAATCCGGGTAGGCAGCTAAGCACCACACAGCCACTCACTCATTTCCCCTCCTCCCCGAAGTGGGATGAGGGAGGAGGAAAGGCAGCATAAAAGCAAGAAAACTCATGGGTAGAGATAAAAATTGTTTAATAAGTAAAGGAGAAGTGGAAGAAGAGAGACAGAAAACAAAACAAATGATACAAAGGCAATCATCCAACAACTCCCATGCATAGACTGTTGCCTAGCCAGTTCCTGAACAGAAGATGGCTAACCTACTTAAATCCTACTACTCTCCGTTTTATTGCTGAATGTGATGTCATCAGTTTGAGTCAGCTTTCCCAGCTGTGTCCCCTCGCAGCTTCTTGATCATCCCCAGCCTACTCGCTGGTGGGGCAGTGTGAGAAAGAGGGAAGGCCTTGACACTGTTCAAAAATAGCCAAAACACCGGTGTGTTATCAACACTGTTTTGATCACAAATCCAAAACACAGCACCGTATTAGCTACTATGAAGAAAATAAACTCTATCCCAGCAAGATCCAGGACAGTTGCTTTGCACATCTCTATCATCAGACCTACAAATGTTCCCTTTGCTATTTATCTGAGAAACATGGAGTGTGGAGCCATTTCAGGCCACTGCCCTTTTAACAGCATTTCTAATCTTTACTGATTCTAAAGGCTAATATTTTCATTTTTCTGCCCCTTGGTAAAATTGTCTGAGGATTATAAATTTCTTGCTTATTTCCTGACATGTTTTTTCAGAAAAGTGGTATGCTGCTACTGAAATAAAAGGATTCGCTATATTATAATGTCTAACATACCTTACGTTGTTAATAAGGGTTAAGAGATCTCTCTCAGGCAGCAGTGTGCAAGCCATGTTTCATAATGGGTTCCCATAGTGAATATATTGTTAATCAAGGCAGGATATTTATGTACTAGTGGTTTATGTGCTGCAGAAAAGATGGATGATAGATTTAAAAAAAAAACCCCAAACCTTTATTTTCTTTACAGCTTTGCCAGTGATTTGTCTTAATTTTGATAAAAATGGAGGAGACTTTTACCTGATTGCCCCAGTGTAAATGAATTCTTTATACCTGATAAAAGAGAATTTTGAAAGACATATCTTACTGGAAAATATAATTCTTCATTTCCCAATTGTTCCACCCTCTGACTTCTTGTTCAAAACCCAGTTCAATATACAACTTTTCTTGTTACAAAATAGTAAGGGATATCCAAAAATAGGATATTGAAATATATCCCAAGACTGCTTTGGAATGATGGGTTCCTGTTCTTTGTAGTCCAGTATTCATTTATATATGATATTTTCTTTCTTAAATACTGTTAATAAAATTCGCTCCACAAAAAAAACCCCAAACCAAAACCCAAAATAAGGGCGCCCCCAAAACCCTGCAAAATCTTTCTGTGGTTTAAACTTCATCTCTTTTTAATTTAAGATATTGCAGGCTGTAGTCCTATATATTTGGTTATTATATGTCAAAATATGTGTCAGTGTTACTGCTTTATTTTGGTATTGTTGTCTTTAACATTCAGTTTGTAGTACTAGACATTTTAACAAATGTATGTTTTACCTACTGTTCATTTTTGTGAGCACTTTCATTTTCTTATTTTCTAATGCCAATGTGTAATTTTTAAGTTTTTCAGTTATCCATATTTTGTCTTTATTGCACTGTAACATAAAATAAAACAGGAATCTGGTTTTTAAGAATTGATTTTGTGCATCTGCACAGGTACATTTTGTAGTACATAGATAGAGATAGATTTGAAAGATTTTTGTTGATTCCACATTAGGTTTCAATTTAGATTTTGTTGTCAAAAATACCACAAAATCCAACGAAAAAACCTATGGTAAAATCATAAGACTGATGATAGAAATATTTACATTCCTTGATATAAGAATTCCAGTAAAAAGATTTTTGATAAGTAAACGTGGCAGTGCTGAGAGCTCTGCCAGGCTGCATGGAAAACCAGAAACTAAAACCAAGTGCATAATAAGGGGGGTGTTTTCATTATTCAAGTTTTGGGAAACGTCAAGAGTAAGCAAACAATATAACAAATGATAAGTATACTGAAAGTTTAAGCCTGGACTTTTAAGTTCCCTTAACTGTTCTCTTTCATTAGCTAAATAGATGATAGGACATTAATTGTTTTGGTGATTGTGTGTATGTAGTGAGCCCCCATCTTCCTATATGATTGTATTCACAGTGTATAAAGAAACTCAGTTCTGAGACCATTAAGTTTCTTTAATTTTGAGTATTTTTAAGACTTTCAAGAATGCAATTTCCAATTACCCATTAGGCTAATTTACTGGGAACATTCTCAACATTTTCATGTCAATTCTTCCATCAGCTCATAAGCCTCCTACAGTACATATACTGGAGTTTTATCTAACCTACTTTTCTCATCCAAAGGGAGGAGACTGACTGTCCAATTAATTCATCCCCATTCAACCAC
Organism: Anarhynchus alexandrinus; assembly: GCA_008711295.1. Classification (NCBI taxonomy): domain Eukaryota; kingdom Metazoa; phylum Chordata; class Aves; order Charadriiformes; family Charadriidae; genus Anarhynchus; species Anarhynchus alexandrinus. The sequence continues at coordinate 662,803 of VUYV01000143.1, forward strand.
ACTTTCTTTTTTAATCATACCTTCTCATTGTTCCTTTGTGTCTGCTTAATGATTTCACTTGTCTGTTTCCTTGGTATTGCATTGCTTATTTTCTTAAATAAGTCATGAAAATGAAAGTATCTTCAGTATTTTCTTCTTTCTTTCTGTACCCTTACCTGTTGCACCCATTAAAATCAGCGTGCATAGTTCATGATGTAGTCGTCTTCACTGCTCAACATGAGGTCTTAATTTTTTTATGTTTTCATAGCACTAAGCTATTTTTCCTTTACTTCCACCCTTCCTTGAGGTACATGTTCTTGAATATTTAAACAGAGATGTGTCTTCCTGTCTTTTTCCTCACATTCGTGTGGGACTTAGCCCATCTGCCATTAATTGCCATGGGGATTGCATGACTAAAAGTGCTGTAGAAGTGCTGGGGTTAATGGCAATCAGGCTATGAGAAGATGCCTCTAGCCAAGCACGACATTATAAAAGTCTAAGTTCCCCTTATGTAGCACTGTGAATAAGCATTAACACAAAACAAACTTGTTTAAATCAGTTTAGCAACTGGAAAAACTTAGCACTTGGCAAATGAGCAGTGTTTGTCTCAGCACTCCAGTGCCAGGGCACTTGCACACCCGGGTCCCTCCCTTCTCAGATGGCAGGGAGCCCCCATCTAATCTCGGGGACCTCGTCTCCCTTCAGTGTGGTCCTGTTGGCACCAAGTGCCTGCAGAAATTAATGAGAGTGGATCCGTTCAGCTAGAAGAGACTAGAGCTCTCTGAGTTTGCCCTTTCCTGGTTGTATTTTCTTTTTTCTTTGCCATCTTCATGGTAGTCTGCAGCCTGGATGCCAGCCAACTTTTACTTCAAATAAAAAGTTGACTTAAAAGTGCTGCCTGCCATAAATGCTGTAGAGGTTTGCCCAAAACGACAAAGAAATAATAAATGCAAGGGCCTACTGCATTACCTAATTCACAGTAAATACCAATTTGTATGCAAGTTTATGTGGAAGAAGGCATAACTTATAGTATGAGCTTATAAAGCATTTTGACTTAAAATTAGAGAAGAAGGAGGCATGATCTTGCTAACTGCTTGACTAAAGATATTTTCCTTGAAAGTACAATTCATTAATTAATAGTAATTAAATGCCATTGTGATGTAGGGTTGTACAGGCTTGTAGACCAAACAAAACCTTGATGATCAACTCAACTAAATTTTAGATGTCATATGGTGAAGTGATAGTTTGCCCCGTGCGATGATAACAGTCTGATGCTGCTGCCAAGATTTATGGTACATACAATTAAATTAGAATATCTAATTTTGTCCTACAAATTAAATAGGAGATAAAATGAGTGCTGAATTTTGACAATAAAAACAAAGCATTCATAGCACAGCAAAGCATTCATTTGACAAGACCAGAGGCAGTGGGCACACACTGAAATACAACAGATTCCCTCTGAACATCAGGGAACACTTTACTGTGAGGGTGACTGAACACTGGCACAGGTTACCCAGGGAGATTGTGGAGTCTCTGTCCTTGGAGATATTGAAAAACTGGAGGGACGTGGCCCTGCTTGAGCAGGGGGGGTGGACAGAATGACCTCCAGAGGTCCCATCCAAGCTCAACCATTCTGTGGTTCTGTGATAAGCAATACATAGCTAATGGCAGCAGCAGAGTCTACTGTATGCATATGGGGCATATAGTCCTGGTGTGGTATATTGATGCATTCTTACTGCAAAGTATAACCTATTCTTTTGCTGAGTAAGAAAGAATTACTTAATCACACAGAGCAAATGCTAGTTTATTTATCTTTTAGAGAAGTTATCCACGCTGTTTTTTTGTATCTATTTCTGAATACATTTTCATTTTTGGAAGCCTTTTCATCTTTTCAGATATTTTAGTGGTAACTATGTGATGGTTCAAGAGAAGAAATGCTCAAGAGATTGAAATTTAACACAGAAAGGTGCTGAGATATTCAGATTATTATTGTGTAAATTAGATGTAACACTGGAATTTGGATTCCCCTTGTATTAGCTTTGTCATGGTAATGTACATTTACCTTTACTGCTAACATGGTAGTACCTTACACCACAGGGCCCTCCACTTGTCCTGTGCTTGTTGTGGATTATTATGACCTTCGAGAGTGTCACAGGATCAAGGACTGTTTGGCTTCTACCCTGAATTAGAAAGCACAAGATCTGCTGAGTTAAGTGACACAGATATTTTCTGTCTGAATTTGCATTTTTTGCCAGCGTTGTAGTTTTTGCCTACACTTAAACAGACATTGCAGGCTCTGGGCAGGACACTGTGGCTATGCTAGTTATTTAAAAATACTTAAAGAGTTAGCACACCATTACAAAGTCATTGATGTTATCTGGCTTCTGTGCTTCCATTAATTGCTTTGTGAACAAATGGCTGACTGAGTTCACAGCATCAGTTATCCTTTGTGGAAGGGGAGAGTGTGGATGGCAAGCAGCAAACTTTCTTTGTAATTGTTGGAGTATTAGTATTTGTTGTCATATTAATGAAAATGGTAATTTTCAGTTCTTTCAGAATAGGTCATTAAGATGTACTCAGTATGGATTTTTGAGCACAGATTAGGCAGTACGTGAAGCAGCCAGTCAGCAGTGGTCAGGTCAAAAAGTAGATTCAAGGGGGAACAGGAAATGCTGTTGATAAATAGGAAGCAGAGAAAGTTCGCATGAGTTTTGTACTCTCACAAGAGTGACCCCACTCTAGGGTTGCCTCCAGAGGTTGGTTAACAGAAGCCCAATCTGGATGCTTTGAGTCAGCCTTTGGAAGAGTTTCTATTTGCCAACAGATTACAGGAGAAATCCAGAGAAATTAGCACCCTGTGCCATGCCATTATAAGTTGTAGTGTAGCATCTGACACCAATGTACTTTACATTTAGTCTTTATAAGATATTTCCTGTAGAACATGTCATTATTTTATTTTACTTTTTCCTGAAGGGTTAATTTAAATGCAGAGAATAATGCTGCCATTTTCGTCCCATGCAGGCAACAAAAACCCTGGACTTTGGATCAAAATCTATTATTGTGTCATGTCTCAGATGGGCATTAGAAAAAGTATTTTGGTATTTATCACACTTGCCAATTCCCTTGTCTTTTTCTGTGTGCTAGTATAGAGGAAGTTTAACAAAATCCCTGGTTTGAGCATTTATCTACTTTTTATTCATTTTGTAGAAATGTTAAATCAGGGTTTGAGTATACCTTAGTTGGACACCTATCTGTCCTGCCAGGGTAAATATGATGTCAGTATTATTTTGAGTCAATATGTGCAGGAGAAATGGGCTTAAATGGGTTAGTGTAAATCTAGACTATTTCAAATACCCTCATTGCTGACCTGCCATTAATCTTGTTGTTTGTTTGCATTGTGCTATAGTGCCTTCTAAAGCAATTTAATTGCCAAATTCCCTCCCACTTTCCTTTAATGACTCCACCAGGGTGTGCAGGTTGCTTATTCCTGACTTCATTATCACTGACTCTTTGAACTCTGTCAGTGATCCAGTCATCTGCTAATTAAGGATCTAGAGTTTCAATTGCAACAAACATAAGGTATTTTCATTTATTAGGTACTTGCAAATCACATTACAACACAACATATACAGTGGATTCCCTTCAGTCTGTCTCTGGATGAAAAAATACTCAAACCTGTGAGACCACCTAGAATAGAAAATGGCTGTGTTAGCTGGTCGTCACATATGCAATGTAAACACACACAGTGAGGCAGATTCCTTCATAAAACGTAAGAGTTGTCAGGCTCTACCCAGACACCAGCCAGACTATGACCAAAGTTTCAAGCAATACATCTTTTATCGTTCTTTTGGGTGAAGTATTTCAGCAGGTTTGTGCCCAGAGCCAAAAAAGATTTTGTAGGGTAGTCCCACCTGCTATTCACTGGGAAAACTTATTTTTAAACTGTTTCCATGAAGTATGCCTGGTATGGGATCAGACTTTACAAGCTGAATGAGGGTTCTGCTGGATACATAGGCAGTACAGTGCCTCAGTGTATGCACCGGAAAAGGTTCAATGCTGGACTCTCTCCCTCCACACCTCATTTTTAAACTGTTAACTATAAGCTCTCATGGTAGCAAAGCTACATCTGTACCTCAGGGGCCACTTTCAGGTGCCAGTAACCTTCTAAAAAGTATCCTTTGTGTACATTCCTTATATAGAAGTTCTCAGGCCAGAAGTGAAATGTCATGGAAGGTTCTTGATACTGTTCTTCTAGATTGCCTGCACTGTGAAAGTGTTAAAATACTATGGAGATATTTTATAGAAAGTAAAATCCTTCTTTTTGTGGTCAGATCGCTTAACAACTATGTTTAAAACATTTCCGACTTGTCTCTGATTTATTTGTCAATAAAGGTGTCTTTTGACTTGAAAAATTCATGTAGTTTAAAAATCAACTACAATACAGTATGTGATCCTTTACAGAGAACAGGCTTTCTAAATTATGAACTGAATCAGAATAGAATTGTGAAAAGAACATATATTTTTATCCTTGGAAACTCTCTTATTTACATGGTATCAGTGTTATCTGAATAAAGGTTTCACCAATGGTTTCAGATAAGTAAACATCTCTACTATCTTTCTAGTTGTTTGTCATCTTCATAATGGACTAAAAACCCAAATGTCTGAATGGATCTTAATTTTTTTGTCTTTGGTAACAGTATTTCCACTATTTTTTTTCTGCTGTGGTTCTATATTTTTCAGTATAAAATAAACTTTTCTTGATACAAATAAGCTATTTTGCACAATGGTAGGAAATCTTCCCTGTATTCTGTTTATTTTACGCTCCTGTTTTGCCTTGATTTTCAGTGTGTACTTCATGACACTATTTAAATGTTTGGTATTGGGAAAATAATCTGCTAAGCAAATAAATATGTGAAATAGTCTCCAGAACTGTAATCTAAATTGTGTAGGGTTCTTGTCTGCACTTTATAGAAAACAGCTTACCCCCTTTTTTCTTCACATTTTTATTTAGCAGTTTTGTATTTGCAGTTTGTATTGTGGCTATTAACGCTATAGCCCACGTCTCAAAGAATACAGTAATGTTAATGATGTCTGAAAAGCAGGTTATGAAGTGGTGTGGTATATGTTTTCAAGTTTAAAGCTTTTAATGTTTTTTGCATTTTTATTAACAAAAGCAGCTACTTAATGCTGGGAGGCTGTGAAATCTATCCTACTGTAATTGGACTTGCAGAAGAAATTTTTAAAAAATAAAAAATCACAGAAATTTTCAGTCCAGTGCCTTTCTGTATGTTTCACTGGCAGGTTTTTTGGCATACCTTCATTATTACGCCTGCAAGCAGACATTGCCTGTTTGCAAAAATATGAATTTCTTCTGGTGTTGCCATTTTTTAGTATAGTTTGAAGTTATTGCAAGGTCTAAAACTTCACAGTTATATCATACTGCTCAAAGAATGGTATTATTCAAGTGCTGAACCCGTAGCTTAAATTCTTACAGTCTGAAAGCCTCCTCTCATTCCAGGCAAAACATGGAGGTGGTATCACAGCAGTTCAAACTTGGGTGGCCCTTAGGATTTCAGATTGTATTGTTTGGGCAAGTGCTGAATGTACTGGGGCATATTCCAGAGGGGTCTGTGGCAAAAAATTCTAAGTGTTATAAAAATGTAATGGAAAATTGTAATGTAATAAGGTGCTCATATGTATATCTGGACTTCTGCATGTATACATCTGGAACTCTACTCTCTGGAATAAACACAGCTGCATTTATTTGAATGTGTGAAACAGATTTATATCCACAGGAGGATAAATCCTGTATTGCACACTCAAATACACTAGAGTACAAAATTTTAGTTGGCTGTGTATCACTGTCGTGAACTTTCTCTTTTTCTGCCTTTATTTTTAATTGCATGAGAATTACTTCAAAATTTGTCCTCTGATTTCAAGTTGAGAATTTAAACAATCAAAATCCAGGAAATTCAGCTATATACCTCTCCGAACAATTGTTCCAGGACCCAGCGAATAGCGCTGTCTTTTGTAAGATCCCAGAGACTAATGGCACTTATTCACAGGTTTAACCACGGCTGTGCACATGAGGTAAAATATTGCAATGGGAAGGATCAACTTAGGATCTAAATCGAAATAAACAAAATATTGTCAATTCACTGTGATATGAATTTCAATCTTATATGATTAGAACTGAGTTGCAGATATGCCTCTGTGCCCTCCTTACTCATCTTGCAACCGTATTTCCAAGTATAAGCATTTATCTGTTTAGCGTTTGAAAGAACAGTGCAGTGGCAGGATTAGTTCTCATTAGCAGTGCGTATTAGACGCTGTGGATGAGTTTTATCTGCACTTCCTCCAGCTCAGAACTCTTTGTTCTGAGGTCAGCCAGGAAGGCAAAGGACGAGTGCTCCTCTTTCCTCCCAGACAGAAACGTGGAGACAGGATGAGTACCCCTACAGGGACAGAGTGCAGATGTGGGTCTGCTGTCACTGCAGAGGAAGTAGATAGTGACAGTAGTACTGTCAAGAAGAAGTAGTTCTTTTTAAAACTTTTTGAAAACATTTCATTTAATAAGGCACATGAAGAGGGAATGCAAAGCAAAGACACCAGAGAACCCAATCTACACATTGATTTTCTAGGAGCCAAACAGCCTGGGTCACAACATTTCCTAAGTGTGGCTGTGGATCCACAATGAAAGACGAATAAATCAACATCATCCTTTATATAGATTAACACTTCCTATACAAAACCCAGTGCTGTGTCCTGCCTGAAAACAGATGCACGTGCATTAGAACAGAGCGTCACTGTCTTGTGTAGACAGAAGTATACTTTTTTCCCAAGACTGCTTCCTTTCCTGTCTTGGACAATTCATCTACAATGTAACAGCCTATATGCAGGAAGGTGACGGAAAAAAAGCCTGTGTGTACCCAGGCAGACCTGCCTTCCATGAGAAGGCAGAAAATAACAGAACTTTCTGAGACAACCCAGCAAATTTTCCCAGCTTTGCACTCCACTGGTGCTGTTTTCTCACAGCATTGGGAAAGCACATTATATGTGCCAGCCCTCCCTTGTTTCCCTTGCTAATAGGCAGCCCCTAAGATATTGCTCCACAGCTTCTGCTACACTAGAGCAAACCTTTCTCCTGAAAGAGAGGAGAGGAACCTTTTTCAGAGACTCTGCTATTCCACACATCATTTTTAAGTTACTCTTGCTTCAGACTGCCCAAAAGGCTCCCCAGAAGGCATGCCAGTTGCCTTCAGTATCAAAGCAGCCTCAGACACCTCGCTGCAGGTCCATGAGGCGTGTTAGCACTGCCACTTTATGTTTGCAGGCATTCAGCTCTCACAGTCCCGGGTAGTCAGAGGATACAGCTACTACTGATGCCACGTATTTATTGTAGTTATGAAGTGGTGAAGCCTAGCCATACCTAGAGTGACTCGCTGTCTTTGAGATGAGTCAGTCAGATATTGAGGTCAGACAATATCCTGAAGAGCACCTAATTCTTGCGCATGTTCACGTGATTTCAGCTTCACTAGAAAATTACAGATGTAGGTGTGTTGTTAACAGAAGGAATCCATCTTAAGGCTGTTCTGAAGAAAATGTTATGGGAAAATGGAAACGCAGGATGCTGCCCAACACTAGCAGGGGTAGTCTGCTCAGACCTAGTGGATGAAAGGCCCAAGTAATAAAGTTACAGTAACTGTAGTCCACAGTGGACAGATAAACATATACTTTGGTATAAGGATTCAGAATTTGTTTATAACTGAACTGCAAGGATCTGAAAAACTGCAGCCCAGAAGTGATGTTTTTAGGTAGCAACATAAGTTGTATGCTTAGAGGTAGCCTGTTTAAACTGAGGGAAGGGAAAGAACTGGGAAAAAATATTTTGGTATCAAGTTTGCATTAATTTTATTAAACAATATGTATATGAACTTGGTAGCTTGACTCTTTTGCTCAGGAGCTGTTCCTTTCACACATTAAAAGAAATGGGAAATATGTGTACATCTGTGTGACAAAAAAAGGAGGGGGAACAAAATGCTCCAAAGAACTGAAACTTCTGAAGTAAGGAGAGAGACCATTCACAGAAAGAAGTAAGGTGGAGTTTTTGGCTTTAAAGAACATAATGTTTTCTCTTGGACAGGCTGTCCTCCCATAAAGCTAGTATTAGCTCTCTGGGACTTATTGGAAGCACTCAGGTACCTTATGTGCCATTAGGTCTGAGTTAATAGGGAGGAGATTCTGCAGCAGAGCGTACAGAACCAGTGAGCAACGTGTTTAGTGGATCATGACTAATTAAAAAAAAAAGAAAAAGAAGTCAGATGTTCCAAACCCATATTTATTGCAATTACTGGATGACTAAACTGGTATTCCACAGTCCATAGAGAAGGAAATTCCTCCATCCGTTAGGGAGTGTCTGTGACTTATCCAACCTCATTTTTTTCTGGTCCAAACTTCTTTATGTGACCGGAATAAGAACGCTTCCTTGCTGTACTTGTCAGAGCAAAGCACTTCAGCTTCTCAGACTTCTCTTTTAGAGAAATACTTTGCAAGCTGCTGAGATGATGATCCCTAGTTTTTTAGGCTGGCCAGACTCTTACAGACCAGCTTATAAATGGCTGTAGCAAAAATGTAAAAGACCTTGCTAATATTCATTTACTCATTGCTGTCATGCTGAGGCAGAAACTTTCTTGAGAAGTCCCTGTGTTGTTCTGCTGCTTGTGAGCAATAGTCTGTGCTAGTGGAGTTCTGAAACTACTCAGTATTTAAAATCACATCTGCCAGTCTATTTTTCCTGTACTTATGATGCCATATTATCATGGTATTTGAGGATGTCTAAGAATAGATTTTGAGCAGCCTAATATAAACCAAGTGAAAATACGATTATGTTAAAATCTCTCAAAACCATTGCTGACTAAGTCTGGAATTAATTGTTAGAGCACAATTTTATTTTTTTTTCCATTTGTTTTCCTCTTTCCCCATCACGGATACCTATAGCAGTACAAATTGTTCTACATCATATGTTGATTTAGAAAAAAGTTTGCTTTTTTGTGTACTTGCATGTCTCTTAGGCTTGCTACCCCAGGAAGCTCTGGCAAACAGGTAGTTGGCAGGAAAGCTGCCACCTGAGATTACTTTATTCTGCCCGTTTTCTGTTAATTTCAGCTGTATACTCAAAATGTAGTCTGCTGTTTTCAATAGCAAGAAAGAAATATATTAACTATCTTTGTACTGGTCACATTTATGTTCCAGTTATAAATGATGGCAAATGAGCCAAAATACTTGGGTTTAGAGCAGCATGTTGCCTCATACAAGGACCAGAATGAGCAAATAGTCTCTCTCCTTCCCATTAGCAATTGGCATTTCCTGGCTTTACAGACAATATATTTTTTGCTTCTTTGGTTATGTTCTTCTGTGGCCCACAGTCTGAGAAAGAACAGATCAGCCACAGTTTCTTTCATGCTCAGTGGGCAAGATCTATGGCTGATTTACATCAGTGACATACACATTTTCATTCCTGAATATCTGGCCCATTGTGTGACAGTCAGGAAGACAAATATCTTGGAGGCATTAGGGCAGGTTTTGTTAGCTGGAAATACAGGAAATGTTGCAGAAAGATTAGTCTTGTCAGCTCATATGCTGTCATAGAGTCACAGAATGGTTTGGGTTGGAAGGGACCTTAAAGATCATCTAGTTCTAATCTCCCTGCTGCGAGCAGGGATATCTTCCACTAGACCAGGTTGCTCAGAGCCTCATCCAACCTGGCCTTGAACACTTCCAGGGATGGGGCATCCACTTCTCTGGGCAACCTGTTCCAGTGCCCCACCACCCTCAGAGTGAAGAATTTCTTCCTTATATCTAATCTAAATCTGCTCTCTTTCAGTTTAAAGCCATTACCCCTTGTCCTGTCACTACATGCCCTTGTAAAGAGTCCCTCTCCAGCTCTCTTGTACGCAACCTTTAGGTACTGGAAGGCTGCTATAAGGTCTCTCCAGAGCCTTCTCTTCTCCAGGCTGAACAAACCCAACTCTCTCAGCCTGTCTTCATAGGAGAGGTGTTCCAGCCTTCTGACCATTTTTGCGGCCCTCCTCTGGATCCTCTTGAGCCAGGTCCATGCCTTTCTTACGCTGGGGGCTCCAGAGCTGAATGCAGTACTCCAGGGGGGTCTCACAAGACCCAAGTAGAGGAGAACAATCACCTCCCTCAACCTGCTGGCCACACGTCTTTTGATGCAGCTCAGGACGTGATTGGCTTTCTGGGCTGTGAGTGCACATTGCTGGCTCATGTTCAACTTTTCATCCACTAATACCCTCCAAGTGCTTCTCCGCAGGGCTGCTCTCAATCCACTCATCCCCCAGCCTGTATTTGTGCTTGGTATTGCCCCAACTCAGGTGCAGGACCTTGCACTTGGCCTTGTTGAACTTCATGAGGTTTGCATAGGCCCACTCCTCAACCCTGTCAAGGTCCCTCTGGATGGCATCCTGTCTCTCTAGAGTATCAGCCACACCACTCAGCTTGGTGTCATCCACAAATGTGCTAAGGGTGCACTCGATCCCCCTGTCCATGTCCCTGACAAAGATGTTAAATAATACTGGTCCCAATACGGACCCCTGAAGGATACCACTCATCACTGGTCTCCACCCGGGCATTGAGCCATTGACCACAACTCAAGTGCAACCAGTGCTAGTTGTAAAGCAACTCCAAATGAAGACATCTTGTTTCCTTTCTAGTTTGAATTTGCAGGACACACAAAACCTGTGTGTTTTTATCACTCCCCAATCCTCAAGGTGATAGAGAAAATGAGTTTCAGCATGAGAAACGTAGTACAATTGTTAAGACGCTATTCTCCTTTATGGTGCTCAGTAAGAGCAAGAGTAGGTCTTACGTACTTAGTTCTTGTGCAGGCTGGAGGGTTGAAAGGTCTAACCACTCTTTTCCCTGTGCTTTTTCAATCTCTCCACCTGAGGAAACAGAGGAATGTATAGCACTGTGAGTCCCCAGGGGTGCAAAATGCATTGGCACTGGGTGAAGGCTGTATAGGTTGGCTAGGTGTATGGAAGCAAGCACTTAGCAACTTCTCAGGGGATGGTGGAAAGCATCTCAGTCCATCAGACAGCTTGACACAAGTGTGTACAACCACCCCCCAAGCTCTTTTTACAATGGTATAACTCTATGGTGCTTCTTACGTGCTGCATGCAGCAATTTACATCTAAAAACATTATATGGCAAATGAATACCGCCGATTTTAGAGTACCTGAAAGCCATGGAACCATTTTAACTAGGTCTTCTTTTTGTAATTGGCTAAATGGTGTGCTGATAAATTTCATCTGCTTTTTCTGCAGGTAGCACCATTCACCAATGTATCTCTAATATGCTATTTCCTAGGTACCAGAAGTAGCTTAATACAAGATTATCATGTATCATAAAGCTAACTCTGACACTTGATGACATTTCACATTTAATAATGGAAGGTGATGAAAGACAAAAGATATTGAAAACATCACCTGTTGAATTTTCGTATTTGTTTTGACAGGTGTTTTTTGAGTGGGAAGCTATTTAAAACTGTCAAGACAATGCCCTTTGCACATAAACAGCGAGTAGCTGGTCCTCATGCACTCCGAGTAGCTTCTTAGTTCTCCACTATATTTAACGATAACGTGCTCTTTAGAATTCATAAAAATAGGAATTTAAAAATTTGAATTTGGCTTTTCCTGAACTTACTGAAGGGCAAATAATAGAATTTCCTTTGACTGATGAATTAGCTGAAGTTTACAGTGTTTTGATTTGAATAATTTGTGACATACCTTGATTTTTTGCTTGTAATGAAAAATATAATTCATTAGAGTGGATATTTTTAATGACTAAACTGACCCGCTAAATGCATTATTGTGTTAATAGTTATTTAAAACAACAAGAGCCACAGGTATTTAAGTATAGCTCTCTACAAAGCACTGCAACTTTGAAGAGAGTGTAGAGACTGCAAATGATTACTCTCCTGGTTAGTTAGGCCTTTGTAATCTAGTTTTTATTTGAACAAGGTTATTTACTGTATGGTAAATTTTTTCATTCTTTTTACTTTTATATACTGAAAGCAGCTTTTATTGGAGAATAAGCAATATTCCTCAAGAGTATTTCTTAGATGCGTAAAGAAAATGGGAGTTTTAAAAAAAAAGTTCTTATTTGCTTTGCATTGTTCCTATAAAATATTTTATTCATCTGAAGCAATAGAAACAAGTGTATTTTGTATCTATGCACACACTAGGAAAGCAGATAATCTAATCTCATTGTCGAAAATTTTAGAATATATAAGAACTGCCTAAAAGTCCTATTAGAAAAATACTTCAAACTTCATTGTTTGAGCAACAGTAATATCACAAACTTGATTCTCTCAAAGTATAATTTTAATTTCATACCATAAGTGGGTACAAAAGACTCCTTTTATCAACAAGCTCTGTTTTCTAAAAAAAGCTAGCACTTTGTCATTAATAAATAATATGCAAAGCCTCTACCAAAAGATGGAACAGTATGGCCTCTTCTATCCAAAATATGCTATTGTTTTGCCTAAAAACCTGGCTGATTTCCTTGTGTGACTCTCAGAGGAAAACAAGCTTTTTATCACAGGGTTGTTCATGGCTTTTTATGTATCTGAAATGAACGTGACTGGCAGACTCTGATGAACTTGAGTAATGAGAAGAATAGGAGAAGAGGTGAACAGGAGAATAGCCTAACAGAGTCAACCATGAGTATGTTAGGTACGGAAAGTTACTTTACCTTCCGGTTAATGTTCTGTATATGTGTTTACACAGTATGTGAACCGGGAGAGGGAACTTTCACTGTCACCTTGATAGTCTGACATAAACCAGTGAACATATATCTGAGCTAAAGATGCAAGAATTGCCTATGGGACTCAAAATTGCACTGCATACAGAGCTGAAGGCAAGCTGGTGGCAGTGGCAGTCAAGTGCCTGCAGATATAGAAATTTACCTAATGATAAAATGTATTCTTGGCTCTGAGTGTCCTTTCTGTCCTCTTCCCATCAGGTGGAGAGTATAGGTCATTCACAGGGGCTGACTGGAGGAACACTGTATAAATAAAGGAGCTTTCCCTGTGTTTTTATACAAAGAAGGTAAGACTGGACAGTGTGCTTTATACCAGAGCTTCATATAGCTTTACAGCTCCAGAGCTTTAAAGTATTTTAATACCTAAAGACTGTATTTAAAGACTATTTCTTAAGACTGTGTTTGTAGTGTTAACTAGCGTGCATTTTTCCTTGCAACATAGCTTATCAAAACCTGTTATTCTCACTGTTCATTCTGCCCTATTGGGCACATAATGGCATGTCATGGCCTCTTGAATGTGAGAAGCTTGACAGGTGCTTTAAATCTGTATTAAGGAAATGAGGTGTAATTCTTACTTTTTCATCAAAATGGGTTATCAGTTTTTCAGATCTCTCGAGTTTTAGGGATGCCAGGCAGTAGAAGACTCAGAGTGCTCCAAACATGAACGTAGCTCCAGATAAGTGGGAGGCAGGGTAGGAAGAAGGAGGAGAGGGGTTGTTATTTCAACTAAAAAGCTCTATTCTTTAAATGACTTACCCAAAGACATGCTAGAAATCAGCAGGAAATCTAGAAACAGAATACAGTTATATTGCTTTCCAGTCTGAATACTGTCCTTACTCCGGTCACAGTAAATCTTTCACTTGAAAATATATAAATGGTTGTGTACATACAATGGAGTCATTTTGCTTTTGCAATGTTATTCTTGTTCTATTTGGTATTTTGGATGTAGGCTATTTGGATCATGTTTTATCCAAATCTTAATTGTTCGTAGTGTGGTGTGATTCTGAATACGGTTAGAATAAATGATATTTTATCAATGCCCACATTTTTGTAGCACGGGTTGTGAGATAAACAAACAATAATTACTCTGTCTTGGCTATGCCTCTGTTTAAAATGATGAAGGAAAAAAATCAGTAATTTTCTATCCCATTTGCTTTCACTTTTTCTATCCTACTGAACCTGTTCCACTTATTAACATTTGCAATATGCAGACATTTTGTGTATATAACTGGAAACTGGTAGCTATTATACATTGGCTAATGCTGTTACAAAACTGTGTTGAGAGCAACAGCTTAACAGGAATCTGTGAATCCACCCCAGAAAAGAAATGATTAGTGACAGCTGGTGAACTCAAGTTAGCCAACATAGTTGTATTTGGAGGAAAGCAACTAATTTAACAGACCCACCTGCTGGAATAGCTCAGCTGAGCTAGAAGTGTGACTAGAAAAAGCATGTGTAGGTCAGCAACCTATGTCTAGTAGGATTAAAGCCAGGACTTCTTTGTACTCTGTTACAAGAAGAAAACAGAAATACGAAAGGAGAAGAAAATCAGGTCAACAAAAAGTTCAAGTTGAATTTTCATATATTTCTGCCTGTGTGGAGAAGGCCCCTGTGGAGAAATCCTTGGTCATGGGACACTGAAAGAAGAAATATCTTGGAAGAGAGGTTCAGATGTCACACTGAGAAACAATGCTTAGCATGGTAAGTCTTTTAGAATGTGTGGTTTGGCCTCTGATGAACAATTCTTGCTGTAAAATGGGAAGGGCTAAATGAGTTGGGCTCAGGGTGCTGGCTTGCAGAAGAGCTGGGCTGAAGCTGACAGCAGCACCCGTTGATGTCAACTCTCTGTTGTCCTGCTCTTAACCCAAGGAACTGTACCACTGAGGCAGCTGTTATGGATGTGCTTTGCATTGCATCTGCAGCCATTGTAGACTAATGTTATATATACCAGTAGTAATGAGTCAAGAGTATAAGCCAGGCTGTAAATAATGGTATAGAGCTAGGAAGAAGCTTATTCTTGGGGTCTTCCAATATTGTGTCCTGTGGAATTTATTACTTCTTCCTCTCAAATGTCTGGTACTGGTCATAGCTGGAGGGCAGTACTGGAGCATGCTATTGATCTGATCCAGTTTAGTGGTTCTATAGTCCTACCAAGAATAAGCTGATGCACTATAAGCAACTTACTGTAATGTAGTATTTATATTTTTCCTAACTTCATAACATAATCCATTGTACTTAAAACATGGATTTTTCTAGTACCATTGTTCAAATGAAGCCCAAATAAAAATACACAGGGGCTCAACAGCATTATAAGCAGAGCTTGTCATGCATTAGGAGGTTCAGTCAGATTCTTAAATTCTTAAACACTATTGATTGACTTTATGACATGAATTCATTCTCTGTGCTCCTGAAAACTAACTCTGTCCCAAAAGGAACTTCTGTGTAGTGATAGGAATTCTTCAATACTGCAGCATAATTAGTACTATTTCTACTGTAGTGCCTTTCTCATCTCCCCAAACAGATTTTTCTCTTCAAGTGATGCAACCTTTTCTTGATGGCTATGCACCCATCTCTCTTCTACGGATGGCCCATTTTCCTGTTGTCCCTGGTGCTGCCTTCACATTGGTTCTCATCTAACCCCATGCGTTTGTGCTCTATTCTGGCTCCAAGTTTTTTCCAGTCTTAGCTGGTATGTCAAAACCCAGGAATTGGCATGGAGGTCTTGTGGGAATTGCAAACTGGGAATTAAGGAGCATATACCATTTCTGAAAAGGTGCTTAGTGTAGTGAATATTACCTGATTGTAGCTGGAAGTTCCAGTATTCACCTGTTGGTTGGGCCTAAAAGCCTCCAAGTCTGTTCTGCATGGGGTTAGGGAGTTTATGGAGGTTGAGGTGAGAGACAGAGGAAAGAGACAGTGCAGGTTTCTTTCAGGATCTCAATAAGAAAGGCCCAACAACAAACGACTTAATAACTGCTTTAATAATAAATTCAATAATAATTATTAATAATAAATAATAATAATGTAATAAGAAAATAAGAAAATGAATATAGATAGCAAAAATATTAGGCATTCTGCATTTGTGCAGCATCAGATGGAGCCCAGATGGATTTTTCCCTGGTGTGCTGCACAGAGCAGATCCTACCCTGTCTGTGGAGAGAACCTCTCCCTTTTGGTCCTTCAAGCTAATATGTAATTTCCTTACAAGGAAACAACTCTATTTCTAAAGGATGTTACCATGAGAACTTTGTTCTGTGGTTTCAGATAAGGCAAGGCCACCCAGGTAGTGTAATTGCTGGTATTGAGTGGGAACTACCTTCAGGCTCCTCTGTTACAATTAGCTGGGTGAGTTTATTCTGCAGCCAAGGAATTTGTGCAGCACAGCACAGGCCTACACCCACTCAGGTTGACTGTTCTGTGGATTGCTAACCCCTAAACTTGCAACAGTTTCTCAGTCAGGATCAATACAAAGAGCTATAGAATCAAAGAAAGAGATGTCACATCATGAATTCTGTTTTGTGGTTGCTCAGTTGCTCAATACTGAGCACGTCACTTCTCTGTAACAGCTCCCACATCAGTAAATTACCAATGCCAGTTTGTGTGCTGAAACTGGCAGGTGAGAGCACTGATGCCCAGCCTTTCATAGGCTTAGACCCTCAGCTGACTTTTCTGTCTCTGGGCTGCAATGTCATCTCCACAATTTCTGAGTATCCCATACTTCTGTCTTCTGATAACTGTGCAGGGGAGTTGTCTCTGTTGCTCCCCTTTTGGTTTTCCCTGTATTTCCTCTCCTGGTGCTTCAGGAGGCTCTGAGCAGATTCTTACCTTTATCTCAGTCTTAAAATTTCTGTAGAGAACCACTGCGTGGGAAGCTCTGTTTCAATGTCTTGCTCTGTATTTCAAGGAACCAAGATTTCCTCAACAGATCAAGAAAATCATCGCCAAATGTACTCCTTGCAACATCATGGCAGCAGTCTTGTCACACTGGGATTCTGATATTGCCTGTATCTGCCACGAGCATGTAATGGGTCGGGAGATAGTGCACAAACATCTTGGATGTATCTGTCTCTCCTGCTGCCCTCAGTCCTGGTAGAGGTACTTCTGCCAAATGGTTACCAATTAACTTGTTTGCGAAAAGCAAGTAGGGAGAAACATGGGTCAAACTGGGAGTTCTCACTGTGTACCTGGAAGGGTAACTGTGGAAGAGTAACTTTACTTGTAAGTGAATGTGGAACATGAGGTTGTATCAGCTGAGAGTAATCTTTTGGACTGCTCATTTGCAGACAATTAAGTTTAATTCGTGAAAGCACAGGGTGGCAGAAAGGGCGCAGCTTTATTTGTAGGTGAAGAAAAGGGGATCTGAGAGCATTTTGGATAAAGTGAGATTGCTTATTTTCAGTAACTCAGATAAGCTGAGGACTATCAAAGTATCGTTCTGGCTGGTAAGGGTTACACATACTTATGTTATTGAGGAGACAGTCATGTGACTCCATCTTGTGAGTCTTGACTGAAATAGCCTTTAAATAGCAAATATGTCTGTATTTAATGTGGTTTTGCATTGTTAGACTCAACATACAAACAATGAAATGAGAGGAGCGTTAAATATAACTCAGTGCTTGGAATGCCATGCTTATGCAAGAAACCACACCAAACTGTGAGGGAAACAAGGAGAAAAAAAATCACAAGTATTAGTGGGAAACAAATGTGCTTTGGAGTTGCCAGCCAAAGCATACAGGGGTAATAAAACAAAAGGGATTTTGGAAAGGGAAAAAAGGCAGAGCTGAAACTGGGAGTCTATTCTCTTGTTTCCCTCACCTCTCATTGTAGGTGTAGAACAATGTAACATTCATGTCTGAAATGCCTCACAGATGTTCTACTGGTGCAATGGGATGGGCATATGTCAAGAGCAAAGTCCACATCCTGTTTATGCTCTGACTGCTGTCTGTCTTAAAGGCTTTCTGTAGGCCTTAAGACAGCAACAAGACTCAACTCCCAAGTTGAGTTTTTTCTAAAATGTCTGTATCAGCACATTGATGCTTAATTAGGAATGGAAGTGCCCTAAATGTACTGTTTTCACTATGGCACGTGCAACCCATCACAAATATTTACCTATCTGTTGGGTACTTTAAGAAGATCTCTTTCTGTCTTCCTTCTGCTGTGTACTTAGAAGTTGTAACATTGCCTTTTTATAGCAAATGTGGCGATACTCTAGGTTCTGTCATCCTAAGTGTTCACCTCTGCAATTAAGACCCTTCTAACCAGGGGCAGCCCTTGCCCTGGGAAAAGTGGGATCCATTCGCACCAGGGGTTTATAACCCATGATAAAATGTTACTGACGCTCATTTCTCCCTTGTGCTACACGAAGCCCAGCAGGATGGCACACAGGAAAAGGCAGTATGCTGTACCTGTGCAGTAGCCTTCAGTAGGTATTTTCCCAGCTGCTCCCAAAGCTGCAGAACAGCACAAGACTAAGTGTGAGAAGTGACGCATGGGAGAAGGTTACATAGTCCCAGCTGTCCTCGATTTTGTTCATGAGACAGCTGGTGATAATTTATTGTGTAATCCTGTGTTGCAGCCTTCCATGTTAAAATGATGTTGAACGAAGATGTTCTTGCATTACGTAGTCCTCATGCATTTGTATATCAGCACAGAAGACCTAAGAAGGGCTTTCACAGGCTATATGCAAGCTATCATGCAGCAACTCAGGCTAAGTGTGAAAGGGGACACGCAAGAGGAAGATGCAAGTTAATGGCTATTTAGCCTGTTTTCCACTACATAAACAGCTAGTATTCTTCCCTTGTTAGCATTATCTTGGTAATGAATAACCTATACCATTCTGGCTTTTAAGGTGTTTTCCTCAAATTTCCCTTGTTTTGTATGTGTGCAAACAGGAACGTACATCTACTGTAAAGTTTTTGAGGAGATATTCACCAGCTGCAAAGCATTATAGCCACCACTGCTTTTAACTATTTATTTAGCAGTATTTAATTGGTAGAAAACAATTTATCTGATTGCACTTAACAATAATTAAACACTTACTGGATTCCCTCTAATAACTTTTTAAATAGGGAAAAAACTACTGCCCCCACATCTTCTAATAAGGAGCATCCACTGAGTTTAATTAAATCACATAAATGAGAGTCCCATTGTTCTTATCCTACACAGCCTTCCCCTTCTTAAGCACCAGGAGAAGAGCTCAGTTTTAAAGAATCTCTTGCAAGTTAATAGATCCAGGCTGGGATGACTGGAGTTGAGAAAAGTGTCAGAGACTTTCAGAGAAACTGTCCTGGCAGTAAATTCTTTTCCTTAGATTCAAGCAGCTGTATAACATGATGCATGGTGAACTCATTTGGCTGCAGTCAATGAATGGTACCAGAAGCAGCCACAAATAGTATTGAGGGTGAAGGTTGTTTTGTCTTTTTATTTCATTCCATTTGTTTTACGTTATGCCATGACTTCTGAGGAGGGGGGGATGTAATACCCCTTCTGTCCTCTGCCACAGATTGGGTATAGAGAAATTAATGAAGGTAACAGCTAGACTGCCATTGCACACTGGTAGTAGGAATCTGTTTTATTTTTGTTCCATGCTTCTGTAATGTTGGGAGAGAAATAATGAGGAATTTGTTTCCTTCGAGTGGTATGTATTAGAGAGAAGGTGAAATGACATATGAGGTTTTCATGGTTTCTGGAAAGCTGTTGTTATGTGAAAAGAATAAAATGGTTAGAGACACCCCCAGGATATGAAGAGCTTCACTTTTGTGCCTTTTCAGACCTGGAATAGATTGTTTTCCAGAAAAAGGGGCACAGTTAGATCCTTGGTTTTAGGGATCAGGTGTTCCGGTTGAGGCCTGTTCTTTCTGGTAAAATTCAGAGACATCTTTCCCTCTGTGACCTTTTATTTGAGCTTAGTGGGAGCCATGGCTGTGCATTGATGCTATTTGGGAGAGAAATTTTGTCACTGGTCTTCATATTTTTTCTTTTGTATGAGTTAGTTCTCCTGTTTTCTACTCATGAGTTTAGCTTTCTGAGCCAAGTAATGATCTGTGCAGCTTTCTGTTTCTACAGAAATGTACAAAGCAGACCTTACCATGTAAGATATATAAAGGATGTAGAGTTGACAGATATGCACACAATTTTAATGCTTCTCTGCTACGACCACAAATAGTAAGTACCTGTACTGAGAGATAATAAAATATCCATTTTCTTCTGACTTTGTCCTTCTAAAGAAGAATTATTGGGGATGGAAGAAGCACATGTAGTCCAACACCCCTGCTCCGATTAGAGTAGGCTGCACAGGGCCTTTTTCAGTTGGGTTTTGGTTATCTCCAAGAATGGAAACTCCACAGCCTCTTTAGGTAACTTGTTCTAGTCATCAACCACCCATGCAGTAAAAAAGGTTCTGTTATGCTTAGGTGTGATTTCCTGGATTTCAATTTGTGCTCATTGCCTCTTTTCCTGTTATTGGGTCCCATGGAGAAGAGTCTAGCTCTGTCTTCTGTACTTTCTCCCATCATGTATTTATACATTGATAAGATCCCCCTGAGCCTTCTGCTCTCCAGGCTAAGTAGTCTCAGGTCCCTTCTTTTACGTCAGATTGTCCAAGTCCCTTAACCATCTTCATGACCCTTTGCTGGACTGACTCCAGTATGCCCATCTCTCTCTTCTACTGGGGAGCCCAGAACTGGACCCAGCACTCTAGATGTGGTCTCACCAAGGGCTGAGTAGCCCTTAACCTTCTGGCAATGCTCTTCCTACTGCAGCCCAGGATGCCATTAGGGCAACAGGACACTTTTCAGGCTTGTTGGCCACCAGGACTCACAGGTCCTTTTCTGCAAAGCTGGTCTCCAGCCAGTCAGCCCTCAGCTTGTACTGCTGCATGAGGTTATATCTCCAAAGGTGCAGGACTTCGTACTTTCTATTGTTGAACTTCATAAGATTCCCATTGACCTACTTGTCCAGCCTCTCAAGGACCCTCTGAATGGCAGCACAACCTTCTAGTGTGTCAGCCACTCCTCACAGTTTTGTATCATCTGCAAATTTGCTGAGGATGCACTCTGTCCCATTGTCTAAGACATCATTGAAGAGGTTAAACAGTACTGGCCCCAGTACTGATCCCTGGGGTGCAGCACTTGTGAGTGGCCTCCTGCTGGACTTCATGTTGCCAGTCACAACCTGCGAGTCTGGCAGTTCAGCCAGTTTTCAGTCCATGTCACTGTCCGCTTATCTAGTCTATATTTTATCAGTTTGTCTATGAAGATGTTACAGGAGGCAGTGTCCAAAGCCTTTCTAAAGTCAAGGTAAGAAACATCCACTGTTCTCCCCTTGTCCACGAATATACTCATCACATAGTAGAAGACTATCAGTTTGCTCAAGCACAATTTACCTTTCGTAAATCCATGCTGACTAGTCTCAATTGCCTTCTTGTCCTCAGCATATTTTGAAATTGTTTCCAGGATTACTTATTCCATCACCTTTCTGGGCACTGAGTTGAGGCTGGCCAGCATATAGCTCCTCATATCCTGCTGCTTGCCTTTCTTGAAGATAGCGGTGATGGTTGCTTTCTGCCAGTCCTCAGGAACCTCCTGCAGTTGCCATGAACATTCAAAGACAATCCAGGGTGGCCTTGATAAGGGGGGAACTATGAAAATGTATCTAGCTGCTCAGGTTATGTGTTGTCTGTCTGCCTGCTTGCCTTGAACTTAAGTCAGCCATTTAAAACATAATCACATAGATTTTTAAAGAGACACAGCTTTTGTATGCAGTTTTCAACATATGTTATTCACTTGTATTAAAAGATGAAGTGGTAGAGTTTGACTCAGCCTCTAAGACCTGATTCTTGCTGGTGCTGATCAGTATTGTCTTTAATGACATTACACAAATGAGAACATGTTATTGGGGACAGCTATTTGTGTGACTATAACTATTCACTGTAGATGTTTTTGATTCTCTGGCAACATGCAAAACCAATCCTCTGTTTCTTTCCGTGCAGTTACATAAACACTGACCATCTTGACTCTTCTTTGTGAAAAGAGTGATGTCATGAAAATAGCTATCTATCTGTGGTATTAATGCTCATCAACTGCAATCTTTTTATGCATAAATAAAAACTCATGCGCCCATCCATGTTACCTGTGATATTCTGATACCTGGTTCTTTCAGCAAGACTGTATAATGGGAATCTATTTAAGAAACTAAGTTGCTGCTCAGCCTCAACAAGGCATTATGTTTATAACTTTAAATGACTGCTGTTTTCCCTTAACAACCCTGCCTCCCCAACCTGGGCACTTAAATAATTAAAAAAGTATGCACAAGAGCTCTATTTTTAGTTCTCATATGAGCTTTTAAGCCTATTATACTTAAATACAAACTTATAAATTGCTTTTGGGAGCGTTAAGCATCTACAACTTCGGATAACATTGTTAGTGATAAACATGCCTTTAAACTAGGCCTGAAGATCTCTGACTTGATGACAAGCTGAAATATTTAAAATTAGTGGTCTTTCAGCAGCTTTTTGTTTAAACGTTATTGTGTCTCAGTTCCTAAGCTGTGGACTCATCTTAGTAAGGCTTTGTTCATTCGGAAGTATCTTGCAGTCCTTCAGAAAGGTCAGCTTAAAAGGTGAAGCAAACAGTTAGTGTCTAAGTATCAAGCAGCAGAAAAGGGGATTGTTTTCTGGAAGGAGAAAATTGCTCTTTTTCTACCTTAATAGTCTCTACAATATTATCGCTTTTGAAGATTAATTTTTACTTATATAAAAAGCATGAAGAAATTCATATGACATGTTGCATTTTATTTCTCTAGGTCTAGGTTACGTGACTGGTTGATGTGAGCAGGGATAACAAGTTATTTCTGAAACAGAAAAGTTTAATTAAAAATCCCTGAGGATTTATACCTAATGGATATATTCAGTGTAAATACATATTTATATAGTCAGTATACAGTTTGAGACTGCATCAGAATAGTAGTCTTAGTTCAGTCAGAACTGATTGAAATCACTGATGAAACTTAATAAAAATTAATTAAAGTGCTTAAGGCTTGAGAAGAAATTAATGTCCATGTTAATAGCACCACCAATGTTAATGGTGAGGTAATAAAAACTATAGAAACGGACAATATCTCTCCCCCTCTTTTGCATTAAAGATCACAAACCAGCTTTCTTTTTCATAAATTCTGTCCATGCTGTAGGAAGTATCATGATTAACTGCATGAATGGGCACCTTTGATCCTTATGGAAAAGGGATTGACTGAAAAGCTAAATACAATTTCTGCAAACTTAAATCCGTTGTTTGACTGCATAATCAGCAGTAGACAGAACAAGCCAGGTAGAAAGTTACTTAGGTATTTCAGTCTTTTAATTCTGCTCTCACAAATGGTGCAACAATTTCAAGAGATATTGGCCTAGTTGACCAATGAGAAATTGATACAGTGATGCATACATCCTCTGTGTGGTAGCTCAAGTTCAGCTTTCTTTAGGGAGAAAATCCTGGAGCCAGAAGCATATTACTGTGTTGATAGGGTCAATCAAACTTTATGATTCTAAAACTGCAGCAGAGATTGAATTTTGGATGGCTTTAAAAGCAGTGGCAGGTAGATTAGACAGGGTAATAGCTCTGCTTTCTGATGATCCTTTAGTAATGTTGTTCTTAGTTTGATAGCTGTAATTTTTTAGGATCTTGAGGTTTTGCTGTGTAGTCCTCAGAAGCAAGCTGTACGTTGTACACCTGTTGTCAGACGCCCAGTCTCTTTGGAAGAAGTATCTATGTTGGGTATCACAACAGTCAAAGTAAACCTCAACAGCAATAAAATCTCCCAACCTCAGACCCCAGGCTTTAGATGTCTGTGTTTTGCAACATTACTTCTCTATCTCTCAACTACCATTAAAATCTGAACATGCTGCTCACTTTCCACTTACTTTGGCCAAACCACTTTTTTTTCCTCATTATTTTGTATGAAAGACAGCTGTGAGGTGTACTTCTGTGTCTTGGATTGAACATAAACAGTATTTGCATAACTTTTCTTGATTTCTGTTGTCTCATATCCCTTAGAGTTATATTTTGGATTTATTTTTTTTTTAAATTGAATTTCTGTAAACAACCAAGCTAAAAAAAGAATCATTTTACCTGCTGTCCTCTACTGCCAAACCCAGCCCTCTATGGATCAGTTCCAAACCAATCTGACAGAAGTTTAAAGGTTACAAATTTCACTAAAAGTGGGTATCTAGATGCACAACACAGATTCTAATAATATTTCTACTGAGGGAGAAACTGCAGTAGGTTTGTGCTGTTTATTGATTGTTAGGGTGTCCAGAAAGAAGAAAGACTTCTGGAGTTTTCTAACCACTAGACAACGTAATTTGGACTGCTTATTTGTTTAGATGTCAAAGTCTGCTCCAGAAAACCAAATTCTTTTGGTCTGGTTTTATTTTTTAGCTTTTTAAGAGGAGCAATTATACATTAGCTTTCTATTGTGGGTATTTATCTGGAGGTTTTATTAGAACTTCCGGTATCATCCAGCATGAGGCTTTTCCAAAAATTCATCTAACTATTTTCTGAGTACAAACAGTGATATGAATATCTTAAAAATGATTGATACTGTGAAAACTCTAAATTACTGTAGGTAAGATTTCTCTTTCACACAGACTTTTAGTTAATAGACTTTGAACTTGGTCTAATACCTATTTTAAAGGAGCCACAGTTTCAAGTGCTTGAATCACCTTTGAACATAAGAAAATATTTACAAACATTTCTGTCAAACACAAGTTGTGTGCATAATGGTCAGGCTGGTCAAGCTCTGCTAATGGTCAGCTTATAATCAAATGAAATAAACTTGGCTTCCTCCTGAGAGCTCATATGTAAGTAAGGTACGTTCAAGACATGAACTGCTGAAACAAAGTGATGAAGCATGGGCTATACAAACCTGAAGTTTAAGCCAAAGCTATAGTCTGGATGATCTGTTTTTGCCAAATCTTCCGGGCTTGCTACATCAAAGAAGAGTGGTGTGGATGAGGATAACAGTAAAGTTACGACATTACTGGGATGAAACCTATCACAGGCAAGCTGGAAGAAAGCATAAGGACCTGTTTGAGTAAAATGAATATGAATGATGCTGGAGTCATTGTCTAGGCAGTTGGAGGTTTGTTGATTTAGGATGGAGTGTGGTAGGTAGGGAGTGAATAAACTCCCCTGCATAGCATGCAGTGGGGAAAGCCAGAATGTGTGTTGCCAGCTGCCTATCTCCCTTCATTGTCAGACTGGTTCAAAAACTGGTGTGTTGTTGCGAAGGGCAGGGTTTTCTTATTTGTTATTCATTCACTTTTTGATGAATACAAGTAAGGCAATTGGCCCTTCTTGAGTGGCGGTGGGGTGGACAAGGCAACCTCCAGAGGTCCCTTCCAACCTAAAGTATTCTGTGATTCTGTGAACAATGGATTTTGCAAGGTTGGAAAAAAAAGCTGTTGCAGTAAGAACTCCAAATGTGAGTCTACTGAGGAATTACAGCCTTACTTATGTACAAAATTGCATTTTCAGATGCTGTGTGAGAAGAACTGTCTGTGATGTCTCAAAAATCGTATCCATGTGTCTCCAAGATGAGACCACAGTTAATGACCACCAGTTAGTGGCAAGATGGTGGTGCTTCTCTTTCTCAGTAAAAATAGATGTGACACAGATAGGAAGTGATGGTATATATAAGATAGCAACACTGTGCAGAAAGTACTAAGTGGTTAATGTGCTGTTAATAGTCTATCTAGGATAATGCTCAGGGCATCAGATTACATTATTAATGCTACACTGAAAGGGATATCAAGGGGATTTTGTGGTTTATGAAGTAAACTGTTTTCACTTGGTAGTAAATACAGGAGGATGATGCAGGCAAATAGTAATCATGAAACCACAGCAAAGAAGCTTTAAAAATGCCAATGCATGCACAATGAAATTAGAGGGAAAATTACTAATTTTCAGAATCCTTTATTTTCTTTTTCATACAAAGTAAAGCTTTGATCAGAGGTGTGTCTGGTTATGAAATAAGTAGGCTATTGCCCCAAACTATCAGTCACTTGTGGCTTTCTGTATTGGGAGAACCAACCCTTTTAGAATGATGTCACTTGCAGAAATGAATAGGTAGATTGCAGCTGTTAGTCTCTACCCACATGGGACAAAAGGCATACTTTTCCCCAGGAAATGAAAGCTAGCACTTATTCCTTATGATAACTAATCAAAACCCTTTTAAGCAAAGAAAAGGAGGATAAAACACAGACACATACATTTTCCGTCCTGCTACTGTGGTCTAGGTAATAACTTGATAGTAGTCCAAATGCTTTCTCTGACAAAGATTTGATGACAGAATTTCATCTGCTTTGATTTTCTATTTCCGTGTTGGAAGATTCAAAGGAAAACTACTTTTCCTAGCTTTGTCAGACTTTTTTTTTTTTTCTAGAAATAAAAAGGAATTACCTTTATAGTAGAGAGATCTATCCTTTTATCCTTAAACCCTGGTGCTGGTGTTTCCATGTATTGAAGCCAAAAGATTTATTGGAAAATATTCAGTTTTGCTCCTTCTAGTGTCTTTGGTGTCCTATGCACAGATTTTTTCCTCTCAGGTGTTAGGATTATCTTGATTTGTGAGGAAACCACTTTAAAGTTGACCATGTCTTTACCATTTTGCTATTTTTTTTTTAAAGAAGTCAACAATGATAAAAATAATATGAATAATATACTCCTTGACTTTGTTCAAACTTGAAACTCAAAACTTGACTAAAAAGACAAAGTATTATCACGCTGCTTACCTTGGAGGCCAGACTCTGGAGCTCTGGAAGCTTCCACATTTTGCTATGTAATGTCTAAACTTCCGAATGAGGTTTCTAAAATGTCTAAAATATTTGGAATGCACTTGAAGACTGAGTCATGGGAAGTATTTTAAATATGCTTATCATTTAGCAGCTAGATTAAGTGACTAACTTGCAAGAATCATTCCTTACTAAGGTGCTACACTTTTCCATGTATCTTATGTAGACCATATACATTACATACCTTCTCTGCTTAGTCACAGCAATCTCTTAGTTTCTTGTCTTATTTTTTTCCCATGTTAACTTAAAATCCTCATCTTTCTTACTACAGAAATGATAGCCAGTTCCTAGGTCTTGTTTTACTTGAAAGTATCCCAGAACAAGGTTTTAGA
This sequence comes from Anarhynchus alexandrinus, assembly GCA_008711295.1. NCBI lineage: Eukaryota > Metazoa > Chordata > Aves > Charadriiformes > Charadriidae > Anarhynchus > Anarhynchus alexandrinus. The sequence continues at coordinate 689,797 of VUYV01000143.1, forward strand.
ATGATATTCCTGTGGGTACACAAAATTCTGCATTTCACTGGACTCAAGGGCTTTTGATGTTGTCCCTGCCATTCCACACAGCACAGTTCCTCATTTGTATCAAGCTGCCAATCTTCCTTGTGCACCTACTATCCTCGAATCATCTTGCCTGTATAGTTATTCAAAAGGACTCATAAACCATTTTGTATCTCTCTTTGACCACATGCTGGGTGTGTGCGTTATTAGCTACATTCAGTGCTGTCTGTGAGTCTAGCCATATGGCACATCTTGGATTTTTTTTCCCCTGTGGGAAGGGAATCCTCCCTGCACTGCAGTCAAGACCTATGAACAACTATCATAGCAAATAGTAGCAGAATGTGAGTTAGGGCAAAACCGAAGCTCTTCAGTCAAGTTATAGTTGGGTAACTACAAGTAGTGCTGCTGCTATATTTACTGAGAGAAGGTGACTGTAACTCTGCAAGAGATGTCGCCACCCGGTTCTGTTACAGAGGTTTGCACTGATGAGGGCAGGACCTTGAATCCAATTAACTTGCCTTCCTCTGGCAGTGCCTGCCTTCTGAGAAGGTACAAGATATACTGGACATCAGACTCGTCTGGCACGTTGCATCTCGAGGGAGAGACCAATGTTTTCTAGGTTCTAGAAATGCAGGTAGAGACTGCCATGGAGCAGTCCTGCTGGAAGATGAAAGAGAAAATGCAATAAAATGCAGTAGGTGCATTTAATAAACTAGTTCCAAATGATGGCCAAACACTTTTATTTCTGCCGTGTTGGTCTACATACCTCTTTATGCGCATAGTTGCTTACCAATGCCAGATGCTTAATGTTTGCCTATTAAAACTAGAAACTATGTAGCTGATGAAGTATGCTGCTCATTCTTCTTCCTGTTGGAAGGCTTATTTTTTTCTGTTTGGCTGGCTGCTTACCCCAGGGTGGAGGTAACCATCAGTATGAAATGCAATGAAGGGCATTGTTGCTTGATTTCCAGAACTGCTTTTACAACAGACAAGAAAACAAGGGAAGAAAAGAACTTTGGTAGGCAGTTTGATCAGTGTTTTGAGCTCTTAGTTATACTGTATGCTTAATTTTGGCAGTTTGCCCTGAGACTGTGAATAATACTCTCTGCATCTTTAAAGGTAACAATAACCATCAATTTTGTTTACTAAACAAGAGTCCTATGAAAAAAAGATAAGGCAAGATGTCCACTACCTCTACCGTTTTTTGTCTACTAGTCTCATTTTCCTATCGGGTGTGGTCAGAGAAAGTGAGGATAAAGCAACTTGTGGCATACCTGTTTCTTCTGATTAACAGCTACGTTTCTTACTAAGTACTCCAAGCATCATGACCCTCGAGTATGCTGATGATACAGCAAAACAGCTGATTTTCATATATTTGGAAACTTTGTACCATTGCAAGAATTGTGATTTCTTAGGTTAAAAGAATGCTGAGAGATCTTCCCTTACTCTGTAACAGCCAACAGTACAGAGCACTTGCCTTGTACCCAGAGCAGAGTGCCTCAGGGTGGAATCTTTTACATCACATACATCCTTTAACAAGTCCCTTCTATGCCGAGGGGACTGTTTCTGGATTTTCGTGGTGCTTCGTAACATCTCAGATTTCTCCTGATAAAGAGTGGGGGAAAGAGGAAAAGGCAAAATAATGTCTTGTGAGATTAAACTTGTTCTCCCTCTAATTTCTCTGCTCTGGGTGGCAGCTCAATTTTGAAATTAAACAAAAGAACAAACTTCTATTAGATCATTTTGTCAGTGTGCTCAGAAAGCAGAATAAGGGATAGAAGAAGGGCTTCCTGGAAAAGGGAGAGTGCTTTCAGGAGAGTACTTACATTTAGGGATGGTAATTTGAACTGACATGGAACACAGCAACTCTGCTCATGAACTTTGAAACAATATTTACATGTTCTTCACAGCATATGAGGAGGTATGATGTGACCTATCCTTTTTTTCCCTCTCCCAGATGGTTGGCTGATGCTGCTGTAAAATGCCTCCTCTGGAACAGGAAGAGTGTCCTAAGGCTTTCTCAATGCATTGTTTGTGAACACAGTGACTCGAGTATGACACTGTCATGTACTCAGTACATATGCATACTCAGCTTGTTGGACTTCTTCAGTTTCATGTGTTTTAAGTCTGTCTTGTTGTGTTAAACCTGAGGTTCAGCTTATCCACACACAAAGCCCAAACAAGCAATGACTAATAAATATTTACACAAATACATTTAATTATCTTCTTTGCAGAATTCTTTATATCTTCTTACACCCAGCATTTAAGGTGTGAGAACACCTTCTCATCAGTTTGGGAGATTTTTTGATGCATCATTTTAATGTGACAGGTATGTCTGTAAAGCTTCTTTCTTTCCTAGTTGTTAGAGAAGATTTTTTTACTTGCTCATAAAGAGTTTGTGCAAAGTGGAACCTATGCTTCAAGAAGCAGATACAGTCTCTTTCTAGTGGGACACTCCACATTCCCTTTCGTACCCACAGGTCAATTTTCAGCTAGTTTAGTTAGGTTTTGGATAAACTTCTCTTTCTTGTCTGCCATCTAGGAAAATGCAGAGTATGCTAAAGCCTCTTGGAATGACAAAAGTACTTCCACAATCCTTACTGAACACTGTGGATGTGGGAGCAAAGTGCTCTCCCATTGCCACCAAGCAGTCCTCTCATTATTCATTATACTTACTATTCAGGAACTATTCATTATGCTTACTACTCAGGAACTTTCCAGAGCTGTCAAATGGGCCTTAAAATAACCAGAAACACCCTGTAGGATTTGTGACTTGGTGCAAGAGAAAGATTAGGTGCTAGATACATCAGATATCTTGTTAAATGTAATTCAGACAATGAAAGTTCAGAGGCTGAGTTCCCTATACAGTTTATGGAGAGAGGTAAGTCTCTGCAAAAGAAGAGAAGCAATTCTGAAGTCCTTTACTGTATACCTGAAGTGGACGGTCTGAATAACGCTTCTAATGCAGCTCAGTATCAGTAAATGTTGCCTGCTTCCAGGAGAATAGCTTGAAGGTTGTTCTAGTACACTAAACTGGCTAGCTGTCAATTAGTGGAGGCTGCGACAGTGACCTTCCAAATTTTAATTGCCACTGTCTTCACCCTGCTAAGGGAACTGTTGGCGTTTGTCTTCAGGTTCTGTTGCTCAGAGTGAGTTTGCACTGGTTTCTAGAAAAAATGACTTTGTCATCACACCATTCCCTGCAGGTCATGCCAGGTCTGCATTACTGTTGTGTCCAAGCTGAAACCAGATGTGGTGTTCCACTGAACAATGCTGCTCTGAAAAAAGTTATGTGGATTTTTCTTGGTCTTACTTTCCCCTACTGTCTCACTTTTGACATCTCCCAACTCATCCGCAGTCAGCTGATGCTGTAGCAATAGCATCTTCCACATGTTGCTTTACTGCTACCTAAAACTTGGACTGCATTGTTGAAGCAGATAATTTATGGGATACTGGAAGATTTAAGTGAGAGCATTGTTCCCTTTTTAAGTTCTAGAATCCAATTAGACATTGTACAGTGGGCTGCAAAATAATTACAGAGTGTGTACTGTTCACTGGAATGCTTTGCATCATGCAGTTTTTTCCCCCAAATGCCATGCAGCTGTTCTAAAAGAGCGCTGTGCTGTGTGGGAATATGGAGATCAGCTTATGCCAAAACAGTCAGACATACGTGGATCCTGCTGTAGTAGAGAAAGATGTGCTTAAAAGTAGAGCTAGGTTACCTTTTTCTTTGCTTTCATTACTGAGATATTTCAACATCTACATAACTGTTGAGGACTTTGGTCAAAGCTAATTGCAAATTAATTAATTAACTTCTAAACGGTTCTGTAAAAAAAAAAAAAAGGAACATGAAGAAATTAAAACCCCAAGCTTGAAGTTTAGTGCAATCGTGCACGTATATAGCAGAAGTTCCTGGAAAGCGCAATGGAGCCAAAATATAGCCAGTGCTGTAACTGTTGAAAAGTTGTTTGTGTCTTAAAGCACTGCACACAGAACTTGGTATATTTGTCCTTCTGGCTTCTGATCTGGACAGTTGTTTGCAAACCATGCCTCTGCAGTCAGAGCAGATGTGGCAGTAGAGTTGTGACCCAGCAAATCTTGCTCTCTTCTTGTTTTCCATGCTTTGTAACACAGAAGATGATTTGGCCCTGGAAGAAGTATTGCAGACCTTGGCCCGTATACCGAGAGAAGAAACACTGAAGCTATTGGGTGAGCAGTGTTGAATTTTTCACTCTTGTTGACTATTGTATTGTATTCCTTTTAAACCAATTGGATCAGATGGAGAGTGGGATGAATTGTTTTTTCAGGGAAAAGAAAATTCTCAAAACTCCTCAACAGTGGGGACAGGCAGAGAAGTCCAGAGAGGACTCCTGAGAGGAGCAGGGAGTAGACAACCACATCTTGGAGGTCATAAAATTTCTTAGTGACAAAAGGACACTGAGTGGAGGTTGCTCTAACTAAGACAATTGCTGATTCTAAGCCTGGGAGCTAAGACAGGACTAAAAAGATACAATGGCGGGGAAAAGTTGTGTTTCAGTGTTTCTTGGGTTTTGGTGTGTGTCGTCCATGTCTTCCATCCCCTCCTCCCCAGTCTTTGGTTGCTTTTTGCACTTAGAAGTCTATTAGTTTTCTTTGAGGAAGTCGTGAGAGAGAAGATCAAGGCAAACCTACCTCCCTGTTCTGGCTGACTTGTAACCTCATCACAGATGTCTGGCAGGAATGGAAGGCATTGTACCTTCTGAGGATACTTTTTTTCATGCCAAGAATCAACTTCAAACAGTTTTGCTTTCATGGGGTGTTTTTATTTTATCGCCTTTTTCTTCTTGCACTGTTGCGAGTTGTTTACTTTAGGCATGCATAACAGCCAATGGTAGCTCCGATTTTCTTGATCCTGCCCTGTGATGATACCTGACTTCCAATACAATGACTTTTGGTGAATAGGTGCATCCTGAAGCCCAGGGTTCAGCTGACATTTCACACATTCTGATAGAGGTGGCCGAGCTTTCAGTGCAGCTGTGCCTGCCCTTGAAGTATGCATGAGAAGTTCTTTACATAGAGAATCATGTTGTGATTCAGATTCGATTTCAAGGAAATAAACAAAAAAAACCCCTAAAATATAACAGTCTGGCAGAAACAGATATGTTCCATTTTTCTCGGTCTTGTACTTTGGTCTCTCTGCAGTAACATTAGTTAGGTTGTTTTAGGTTTAGTGTCTTTTACACTGAACAGTGATTAAAAAGAATTTTAGCAGTGACCCCAGTTAAGCAAAAAGTATGTGAAAGAACTGATACATTCATCTGAAAACACTTGAGTTTCCCAGTGTGTTTTTTTTCATGTGGTTGTTCTGGTACTTTCTCCTGTGGAGTATCCTCCTTGGGAAATAATTCCGTGCTCTCTGAAAAACATATTCCAGCTTCCGCTTTTAACCAGAAGACTATGTATGTGAAACCAGATCCTTATTCTTTTTATTCAATTATGCTAATTATGCTAGAAAAGCTTTTAATAATGCCTTCTGGGAAATATGTGCTATATGAACAAGACATTTCCTGATATGGACTAAACATTACACTTGTATATGTCAAACATTAAGAAAAGTTATTCTATGGTGTCTTATTTCTCCTGAAAAATAAATAACACTCAGAAAATATTTCTAGTAGATGAATCTGAACTGGCAAGTGATTCAAATCCAAGTAATTTGCTCAGGGCTATCACTTTCTTCCTTTTCTTCCCTCTCCCTGTGAAAAGTAGCCCTCAAGGATCATCTGAGAAAAGTCTAATTTGTGGCATGATGCAGAAAGCTGCTTAAACTGAAGGCAATCTTAGCATCATGCTCTGAAGAAGTCCACTTGGTATGCTGCTCACTCATCTCTCATTTGTGCTACCTTGATGATTATTGAGTCATTATATTAATTATATCCAGTGGAGGGGAATAATCACCTGAGATACAGGTCACTCAATTTCCCTTTGTGTGTGCAACTGTGTGTGTGTCCTTAGGAAGCATCTATTTACAGGGCTTGCTCAGAAACTGATTTTCTGTAGAAAAATGCCATTACGTTATTATTTTTCCTCAAAATGCCTTTAAACATCAAGAATAGAGAATAGCAACTCAGAAGAATGTGTTTTCTTTCCTCTCCACTCAGACATCCTATAATCAAAGTTCTCATCTGTTGGTATGCCATGTGTGGACAATATTCTTGCTGCTGCAAGGTTCAGAGCACTCGTAAATCTGTCATTTTGATTCATAGCTGATCTAATCCATCAGGATATTTTAAGGAAAATGAGTTACCAAATGGACTGGACATTTGATAATGTCACTTTATTCTTTTCTTTGCTGACCTATATCTATAGCAAATATATCATGTTCAAAATTATAAACATATATACATTGACAAGAAGACAACTTTCAGTGTTCTGGCTTTTGAGATGTCTGCAGCTCAATAGATGTTTGATCTTTCCCAGTTATTTATTTATTTGTACAGAATAAGATGCTTTATTTTCAGAACTCCTCTCAAGGAGGAGGACTGGAGTGTTGGTGCTGAATGGGAAGGGCCCTTTTGCTTTCATTCATAAAATTCAACCTTCTCTACTGCAGTTTAGTTAATATCAAATAATGAAACAGTTTTGTTCCATTTTCTTTCCATAGGGTGTTGTGTGACTGGGAATTCAGTCCTTCATAGGATAACGATTTCTTAAAACTCTCCTTCTTCAGAGGAAATAATGTGTGCTGCTGCCTGTTGTAGCACCAGTAGGATGGTAGCATGGTTACAGCTTGATGCTTCCTACTGGGAAATCTCCCCTCTGATTTCTGAAGGATCCTATTGGGGATCTGTAAAATTTTCCTTGCAGACATGGTGTGAGACCTCCACAAGGTTTGAGGAAGGTCAAATAGAGGTCCTTCAGGGCCTGAACCTGTTCTGAATGCTGCTTACTAATGTGATATAATATAATAAGGTATAATAATACCTGCCCTATTTTTGCTTTGTAAGCCTGTTTAGATGAGTTTCCCATTCCCATTTCTGCATCAGAGTATCCTATTTTTCAGCACTGCTGAAACTAAATATTGTACCTTCACCCCCCCAAGCCTCATTTTATGTCCTAATGTGTTCACAGAAAGAAAAAAACCCACACATGAGCAAGAATATTGCATTATCTCTTATAGACAAAGACATTCGATGAGAACTCAAGCAAGAAACTTTGTATTTTGCTAATTACTTTGCTGTCATTCTCCAATCCTTCCTTCTTCCTATGCCTTCCTGGCTATTTCTTTTTCTGTATTGTACTCTGAAGGCTCTGGTGCAGTCCATAATGGCATTGTCTCCAGCAAATTATTTTATCCCACCTAAATGAAATGTTACAGCACTGTTTTTTAAATCTCTCATTGCCTAGAATGAAATCATTTGCATATTTCTTCATGGATTATTGAAAAAGAAAATCTTTATGGGAATGATTGGTAAGGTCACGCTCCCACAGGATAATCGGTAAGATTTTGATGTCCATCTACCTGTTATATCATTTTTACAGGACTAACCACCAAATCAGGAAATGAAATTTTTGGAGAGGTTTTCAGAACATTTTCAAGCTATAAAGCGTGCTGATAAGAGACACTGAAATGCAAAGTAGAAAATTTGCAGATCAAACTTCGTTCTTTCTTTCCTTTGAAATTGCTGTAATTATAGCTGGGGGAATTTTTTGTATGTGTGCATTTGTAAATTTCTTTCAAAAAGGTTTGTAATGATAAAATTACAAAGTTGATCAGAAGCAGAATTGCATATGTCCAAAACTCATTACCAGCAGTTTTACTAAAACCAGCTGTTGTAATATTGATATGAGACAGAACAGAATGGCTTGTTCATAGCAGGCAGTTTCACTGCTTAATAACGACTACTTTGGATTCAGTCCAGTGAATAGTTTAACTCTATAAATAATGCAATCTTGCTACAATTTCCTCTCTCAAGATTTGGTCTCCTTAATGATTTCAAACCTGCCCTGTCCCGTGGTATTATTATACTGCTTTAAATGGCTGTGAATTGCTGACTCTTGGTAGCTGTGTGGACTTTTTTCCTGCTCTCTCTTTCAAATTGAACCTTCAGTTAAAAGAAAATTATCAAAAAAGAAAAGAAAAACAGGTCATACTGTCCCTGTGTGGCTTATTCTGCTGGAGACAACCACAAAATGAGAATTCTTTTCAGTTGTGGTATTACTTTATTCATTTCACTTGGGAATTACTTGTTTAACTTTGGTAATTTATTTAATTTCAGTGTCTTTCAAAGCCAGGGGAACATGCATTTCTTTTTCATGCAGCTAAGAGAGTGGAGATGGTGGGGAGATGACTGGCTGAGCATCTCCACTAGTTGAGTAACACAGCTTCTGGATGTGCACCTTTATGCCAGGTACTGCCCATAAGAATATCTCCCTACCCTGTGATGTTTTTGGACATTCTGCTGTAAAAAGTGGATGCCTTTTTCTGTGGTTGTATTTGGTCTTCACTGTTCAAAATACTCACCATGTCCTCAGAGCATATGGTTACAAATCAGGAGTCATAGCCTTCCAGCTCATTAGGGTTTAAAAAAAATGATGACCCTACATTTTGGTTTTGAATCTGTATGTTTTTTCTGGCCTTGTTTCAAAATTTCCTGTGTGATTGTGGTGGCAGCTTTCATTAGCAAAAATCAACATCTGTGCAAGTACATCTGTAAACTGGAGCAGCACCTGCCAGTGCCCTAGATCCCACTTCAGTTCTTTTCCAGTTAAATGTATAATTCTGGAAGGGCTGTGGGAAGGATGAAAGGGAAATAAATGCAGGGAGCTGAAGTTTCACCAAGGGATGAGTCATTTCAGAGTTCATATTTTTGTGTGTGCATGCATTTGTGTATGTTTTGCTTTTGTTACTTTCGTTAACCATAGATGGTTAAGCAGGAATCAGATGTCAGCTTCCTCTGACTCCATTTAAATCTGCTATAAAAATGTGTCCCAAGTCTTCGGTTTTTTGTGTGTTTTGAATTCATTCTGCATCATTTTTGTTCACTTGTACAAGTAAGGCTGCTAACAAGTATTATAATTTCTTAAAGCATTGAAAGGGGTGAATGGAGACTTAATGACTGTGGCAGACTGCACCATCTGTCAGTCATTGAACCTGGAGACGAGGTTTGAACTGAATTTTCAAAAGTGCTGGAAAGTTACTTGCTGCAGCAATCTCTGTCTGGAATCAGTGGTGAGGGTAGGGATCTAGGTTGTTCAGGAGGACAAGCAATGGGCAGTGGGTTTGTTCTGTATCATTGCCAGCTGTGTGGACATTTGAGTAGAAAATGTGGCGGAAATAGTGGCTGTATCAGGTCTGCCAGCTTTCCTGATTTTATGGCAAGGCTCGCTGCTGTTTTCCTTACTCTGTCCCAACAGTTGTAGTCATATGATTGCACAAGAATTCTGGCCTTGATTTATTGAGAAAGTATTTCTAAACCCCAGGTTAGGGAGGGAAATAATGAAAAAGTGAGACTACAAATGTGCATGAGATACTCAGAGGTAAATAAGAATGAATTTTATGTTCAGTCTTTTTGTAATGTCATTGTTTTTTTGCTGTTATTCACTAATTTTTGGAAGCTTTCTCAAGATTTTTTCCATGTTTGAGGTCGACAGGAGTGGTGTATTTCCTTTTCAAAGCATATCCTCCACAATGCAAACAGCTGGAAGAGGCTTCTATTGGAAGGAAGCAAGTTCTCTCCAAAGTGGGATGATTTGGAAGGACCCAGAACAGTGTCTCTCTCTTTGTCTTTTTAGACTTTCTGAAGTATGAAAGAAAGTCCACAGTTCAGCAAAAGTCTTGCAAACAATGTTTGCTGTCTGGCTACTACTGTAGTAACCATCTGAAGTAAAAGCAAGCATGAGCTAGCAGGAATTCTGTGCATTAGTTTAAGGGTAATAGATGCAATGGCATTTTGTCTGGACTAACTTTCTTGCAAGAATGTCTTCTGAGCTATTTCTCAGAGGAGAAAAAAGTCTTTTTCTAGAACAGATAAATAAATTTGTAATGATTTTTAGATGTATTGATGAAGTTTCTGTAGTATACAGGCTCATCTTTCAGCCATTTCTTCACTCAAATGGCCAGTAAATGCTGGTATAGAAAGCTGTCACAGTCATCATGCAAGTAAGGAACTTTATTTGAGTTTATGCTTTGTGAAAATACTGTGTAGTTATACATAATACTATGTATTATGACCAGAGTAAAAATGATAGAACACAGTAAAGAAGATAATAACGGTCATGTTAAATATGCTAAATCCATGCAATACAAACAGAAAAAATCTACAATTTAAAAAGGATTTTTTCCTCTCTAACTTAGTTACAAAACTCACTTAAAGCGTAAAGCCAATTTTAAAATTGCACATTTTCCTGTAGTTCCTACCTATAATAATAACTAACTGTAACACAGATTCTATCATCTACCTAACAAATTTAATTTAAAAGTCCCTGATCTGCTTCACTCTCTAGATAGGTTATAAGGAAATTAAGAGTCAGTGATTTTATTTTTTTCCCAACTATCCTAATTAAAATTACTCACCACGTAGATTGCCTTCTGTCTTGCTGCTGAGATAGAATCAAGTTTAATTAGGAATGAACTCTTTGTATTTTATCCTCTCTGGAGAATTCACAATAGAGATGACAGGGAATAAGAATTTAACTGAAATGACAAAGTTAAAACAAGAAGTTTTACTGTTTATTTGAGTCCCAACATTACAAAGTGTGGGAAAAAGAATTGAACCACCATGGAAAAACTCCTTTTTGTAACTTCATTGCTTCTCTATTATTTATGTTGTTCAGATTCTGAATTCAGAAATATAATTTGTTATGCACCGATTGTTATCTTGAATACCAACACAACATTTTTGCTGGCTTTTTAGAGTAAAGTTTTTCTTTTAAAGATGCATGGGTAGCTGTTTCATGTCACAGCAACAATTTTACATCCATAATTTGTAAAGATTTTTAATGCTTGTGATCTGAAAAATGCAACAGTATTTTACAGTCAGTGCTTCTTTTTTTTGCCCCATCCCTTCCCATCCCAACTCATCCCAGCCTATCTCATCGTATCCCTAAATGAAATATGATTTATTTTCCAAAAGCAGAAAACACTCTAAGGCTGAAATCCAGCACATTAAATTTGACAGTTCTAATAAGTGCTATGTAAAATTTGCTGGAAAAAGTTATTAACTTAAAATAATCTTTTTTAATCTATTCCATGAGCAGTTTGTTTACAGCTTTTAACATTTGTTTTGTCCCATGTTAACTTTTATCTTGTATATTATTTCTCAAATGTGCACACAATGCTTGTAATGGTTTATTCATTTGCAGAAAACTACAGAAGTATATAATCATGTCTATTTGGGCCAGACATTCCTAAAGCAATTGTCTTAGACATATCCTGAACACCCAGTACATAAAAACACACTCAATCTGTAAGTGATTACTAGAGATCATTGCAAGCAATACAAAAATTATTTTTACATATCTTTATATTCTCATTTCTGTCTCTCTGACATAATCATAATTATGCCAGTAATTCTCTAAGGGGAAATAGTGCAGTTGGCCAATAGCAGTTTTGGGAAGACCATCCCTGTGGTTTGCTCTGTCGGGTGGACAACCAGCAGCTATTGACATTGCAGAGCAAAGAGAAATACAGTCAAGAGAACAAGGTCTCACTGTCTCTTCTGAGACCTAGTGATGTTATAAAGAAGGGAGCCACAGAGGTGGCCAGAGGTCTGATAACACCTATCAGTCCTGTGCTGTTTGAGTGGGGATTGCAATTCAGTGCTCCAGAGAGGACTGCATTTAGTGTACCTGTTTCAGTGCTCTCTGGAAGGAATCATAGGCTTATTTGCTTTGAGACAACTGGTAAATGAGTAAATGAGGAAAGTATGACCTTTCTTTTTCTGGTCTCATTGACATCTAGCAGATTGCACTGGTGCACTGTATTCAGTAATAGTTTCACATATATTCACTAGCATCTCATGGCATTTCAAACTTACACAATGATTAAATGCTTCTCTTTGTCAATATTATTTTGTATCCATTTTGTGTCCTACAGCTACTTGCAGTGTGGCAGTTGTTATAGAAAGAAAGCATTTCTTATGTACTTCTAACCATTGGTCATGCTTTCTATATTTTCTAATACTTTTCTTCCGTATCTTATGGTAGAATCTTAGATATTGGAAGAAGTGCAGATTGTCCATTGTCCATGGAAAGATGTATGTATGATTCTTAAACTAGAGAAATTTTGTTGTTCAGGATAGATGTGTGTTGAAGGAACTCTAGATTAATCATGGCAAGTTGATATATAAGCCAGATATTGGTGTAGTTTGTGGTTAAAAGTATGACTAGCATTTAGGAAAATCCAAGAAGTGTCAATGAACTTAGCAGACTGATCTTAACTGGCTATTCTTACATCTGCAACCATCTATTTCTCCTGATTCGTCTGCTTTTTGTAAAAAAATCACTTGGATAGGAAAGTGGGATGTTTACCATAGTTGCAAATTTTGGTTCAGGTTCTTTATAAAAGCGTAACAGGAGAAGGAAAGATGTGATCTCTATGTAATTTAACAGATATACCTGCCTAGGATATTTGAAATCTGACAGCTGTTAAGGCAAGAAGTCTGGATTACTGTCTTAGATGGAACAAATAATTACATAAAAATTCCTTTTTTTGTAAATGAATTTTGTGAATGAAGTAAAATAGGGTAATTGGATCCTAGTTTTGTTAGCAGAAAGTAAGCAGAAGTAGTGACAGGGAAAGCAGCAACATCTACCCAGCTGTTGCCTTCTTATTTTATTTAAAATAGTGTATTTATGCTTTGCATGAAAGTATTTATGTATGGGTGTATAATATTTATGGTTATAAACATATATTTACATATAAATACAAATGTTTATATACTGTTTGTGTGCATGTGTAAGTAGGAATCATACAAAAGAGTACTGCATATAATATCTTTCACTGGCTGGATTTTCTAAACAACTACCTAAGTACTATTTGATTTTAAAAGATTAGGTTGTAGGACTTGGAGGCATTACGTTGCAATATCTTTTGCAACATTCAGCCCAGGAGAAATGATGGGAAAAAAGATAATCTAACAAGTTCAGTTTAATATACAACAATATCAGGCTCACTGAATGAAAAGAAACTTGATTCATTTTTGTTAATTCAGTTATGATGTACTACTGCCCTATGAAAATGTTTAGATGAAATCTGAAAACAGTTACAACAGTATTTACCAAAATAATTCCTATAACAAGTTTTGAGGACTATTTTCAGTCAACCAGACTTTGACTGTTTCAGAGGTGATTAGTAAACTGGATAAAAGAGATCTATGTTCAACTTTGACTCAAAATTATAATTAATAATGAATGTAAATCTCTCAAGATTCAAAAATAGTTTGCTGAATTCTGTCTTTTGTTTTTGCATCTTTATAATTCCTGAGTCTAGAATCAATAGACTTCTGGGAAAGGTTATTCTAATTGTTCTTTGTCAGACACAAATGGAAAGCAGGGTGTATAAAACTATTTGGTGAGACTCCATTCGTTTGAAATTTCCAGGTCAGTTTTTCCCTATTAGGAGTTTGGATTCTACAGATGAGAAAGCAACAGTGGTGAAGAGAATTGTCCACTGTTGGTTTCAGAAAACTGACAGCTGTTACCCTTGTTACTTTAATGAAACTTCAGGAAGATAAAAACAATCTCACTTCATTTGAAAAAGATGTTTCACTTCTGTCCTTAGTATAAGCTTCATTGATTTCTACACCATTCAGACATGAAGTAAGAATGTTAAGTTATTCCTTACCGGGCATGAGAGACTTTATAATATATCAGCATTTTGACACGGGCATTATTTTAAAACTTGTCCAGTGTTTTATTTGTCCTTGTCCCTGGTTGCAGTAATTGTCTGGGTATGTTTATAAGGCAGAAGTAGCATGAGCTATTATCTGACTTTTAGCCCTTGCACAGTGATGATAAGGGGGGCTAGCAAGGCTTGGAAATGTGGACTTCGCATCCTGGTGCAGGCCTGGACATTGTTGCCAGCATACCACTGCAGGTTCTCTCCAATTCCTCCACTGAGTATGAGATTCAAGGGCGATCTGGCAGCCCTGCACAGCAACCCTGCCGTGTGACATGATGCAGAGCTGTGCCTGTGCTGTACCCTGTGTGTAGGTAAAGTGGGGAGGAACGTGTCCACACCCAGCCATTGACATTAGGTGTGCATATTTGGTTGTACCATTCTTAGACAAAGCAAAATTTCTGAGCAGGGTTTGAAGGAGTTGGAAGTTCACTGCAGTTTACCCACTTGGCTCAGTGGATTGGAAACCAGGTGTGATTTTAGCTCTCTCTGGAACTCATCCATTTTATAATGCACGTGTAGGAGAAAATACCGTATGAATACTGAGAGCTTTCTGCAGGCTCTCACACCTAAGCAGCAGATACAGTCTTTTGCAGATGAAGTAATTCCCTGGGAAATAAGGAGTACTGAAACAAATAATTCTGGCTGTGCATCCAGACACCCACAGACAAGTGCAGAAACAACCCCAGAAAATAATGCCTTTGGAAGTGCTCTGTCAGGCTGTGCTAATCTACTTGTAAAGATCCCAGGATCATTTTGTCAACAGTTTGTACGCAGGCATAACCAGAGGATGGTTTAGGGACATTGCAATAGGTACAGACTTAATCCCTGTACTATTGACAAGAGCAGTGGTATCACAGCAGGAGTTACAGCAGACAAAGCTGATACAGTTTTGTTTTCCTTGTCTCCTTGCAAATTATAGTAACACATGTCCAGCAAAAATGCTTATTAAAGGAGAATTGAACTCCTGCCCTTTGAGCTATTTCAAAGAAACACTGTTTTGTGACTTGCCCACCTTTGTGTTTTTCTCAGAACTTCATGGGAGATGTGACAAGCTGTGGTAAAACTAAAACACAACAAAAAATTCAAACAATAATGACTATTCAAGCTAATAGAAGAATCCAGCTGTAATTTATAGGGTGTACAAAAGTTTTTTTAGATTAATAATTTGAATTATGTTTAGATTGCCAATGACCGGAGAGAGTGTTTCAAGGGTTTCCATTTGTATTTGAGTCACTGACTAAGGCCAGGGACAGTCACTTACCAGCACTGGGGATATAGTTTTGGATATAAAACGTGCCTTTTCTGTGTTAGGAAGACAGGAGGGAAGACTGGGGTCTGCATTGTTGCACCACTGACAGAAAAGGTATTTATCCAGGTGTTATTCAGGGTTGATCTAGCCTTAAAAGTTGCTCCTATGTGAAGACCGGGGATCATGCACTGGGTGCCATTAAACTCTAATGCATCATATACTTTATCTCTTACTGAAGTGCTTTCAGCACCACTTAAGATTGCATTTCCACTTAAGATTGCACTTAGAAACCAGATTACGAAGACCCCAGAAAAATTAACTCTTCCCATCAGTGAATGTCTTCTTCAAATGTTTTCCAACATATATGAAGTAAGACTTTGCTTCCTTTCAGTAGCTTTTTTTCAAGCAATAACCCTAATTGGTTGTACTTGATACCCTTTTTATTAAGAAATCCAGGGAATGAAGCTACGAGACCACAACAAGATCAGCTGAATCTGGGTCCCACATGTAATGGTGGATAAATGCTTGCATGTATCTGCAGAGCTGTGATTGCATACTCGGCCTCCCTGCTGTAGACATAAAGGTTTTGGCCTTAAAAGAGCTAAGTCTGGGACCAGCAGGTGCAGTGCAGAAGCATACAGAATCACTGCTCCATGGCACCACAATAATACTTGTGATGACAAAAATGCCCTTCAGATGAATATGCTCTTTCTCAAACAAATGAAAACAGCGTAAAAGTTGCCAAAATACAACTCCTTTTCATGGGCAACATGTCTCAGGCAGCTTTCCAGAAATGTTAAACAGCTTGAAGATAAGATTGTCACTGGTGAAGAGATAACTACAGAGATATGAAGAAGAAGCCATTTTTGGCCACTGCTTCTCCAAGAGAAATCTGAATTATTCTGAAAGAAGCTTATAAGAAAGTGTATAGAAGGTCTTTTTAAAATGTCAGAAAATGAGGAAAAAATATATAAAGATGGTATGAGGACAAAGAAGTCAACGAGGGAGATGTGAGAGATTTATTCAGAAGAATGACATTTATCTGAAAAATTCACAATTACTGGAGGTAATCTGCAGGCTGACAGTGGGTGTTTGCATGAATATGCATACAGAAAAATGACGAAGTTTAGTCAAAATGTGAGACTTCAGCCTTTTGTTATTGTAGCCAAGAATATTCTTGATTTCAAGGACCAGATCTCAGTTAGATGTAAACAGGAGTAGCCTGACTGGCTTCCAAGGAGATCCATGGTTTTGTACCACTGACAACCTGTTGTACACATCATGGGGTCAAAAAGGACCATCTGCAATTTTTTTTTTCTTGCTAGTATCCTGTTTACATTGTTTAGAAACAATGATTTTTGACTTGCTCTTTAGACACTTCCACTTTACAATTTGCTTTCCTTTCCCTTACTTAGCTGATATTTAAGCTATTAAGAAAATATTTTGACCATGATTATATGCCATTAACTTCCCATGATGAAGATGTATATATATGAGAATACATTATCTTATTAGATGTAAGAATTATCAGGCACTGCACAAATTTTCCTTCAAGTAGTAGGTTACATCTAGAGTGCTCTGAACTTCTTGCCCTGTCATGTTCAATCAGAAGGCTGCTCTTAGTTTGTTCACAATTGTCATGCTGCTGTTTCCTGAGGAGTTCGACATCAGCATGAGAGTTTGTAGAACTATTTGGAATTTACAATAACATGAGAAGCTTAGGGATACTTCTAGATTAAAAAAAAAAAAAAAGAAAAAAGTACATAAATTTAAAACACCAGTGCAGTTGTAAGCCAGCTGGGTAGTTGTGTTGCTTTTGTCTGCATTTCAGGCTGTTGTTGGCCACCATAATTTTACAAGATGTGGGTGTAGGTTTTTGCCTCTGAGCCAAGAGTAGGAGCCTGCATAACAAACTTGTATCCTTGATCCTGACTGTAACTATAGAGACTGGGAAAGGAAAGAGCTATCTTCAAGGGCTTCTGGGCAGAAGGGTCATAACTGGAGGAAAAGGCCAAGCAACTCTGCACTCAATAAACTGAAGCAGGAAACCGCAGCATGACTCATTTCTTTTGCGTAATGTATCATCAGAGCTCTCCCGTTACAGTTCACTGGTGGAAATGAAGTTCATCTTTCTCTGGCTTTCAGGAAACTGCTGAGAGAAAATTCCTTCAGGGAAGTCACAGCTCTAGTGCCCGGCATTTTGCAAGCAGAAAGGCAACACTGATACCTGATTGCTTTTGGACTCAAACTGATACTTTGCATAATCTTACCCCCAGCTGAAGTATCACGTTCTCTTCAAAACACCTTTGCTTGGTGAGAACTTCAGTAGCCTGATATCTCCAGTCTCAATGAGGGAGTACTAGCATTGTAGGCTGAGTGGATCAACTCCTTATTTTCTTGCTCCTAATTTTTATGTCTCAACAGTGAAGTGAACTGCAAGCAAAGTAACTGATAATGAAAATCAGTTAAAACAATGAAGTTTGTTATTGTTTTTTTTGGACAATGATTAGCAGTTAAACCAAGTCTTGAAGGGGAACCAAGTTAGATTTTGTTTCTGTTCTGATTTAATAACTATTTTTGAGGGACTGTGATATAGGACTCTTACTGAACTTCACAACAAAGACAAGTAACTCTGTTTCTGAGTTTCCTGCAGGATTTTAGGTTGGGGAAAAAAAGCACCAGGGATTTACTGACAATGCCCAGTGATTTGGGGAGATCAAGAAGGGTGTAGAGACACAGACATAGGCAATGCTGACCTAGAGCCATCTTGCTTTTTTGTTCTGAATCAAAATGTCCATAACAGAAGATTCCCATCCTGAAATATTAAGCCATGGCCCCATGAGCTACAGGCTGTATTTTAAATCTGTTTTTGTTTTCACAAAAAGCTACATTAATAATATCTTGGCATGGTACTGAGCACCATCAATTGTGTAAAATTCTGTTGCCTGCTGTGCTTTTCTGTCATTAATAATACATCCTAAGATGGGAGTGAGAACAGAGTCTTGCAATGCTAGCTGATAAGATAGCTGAAAATGCTTCTTTCATTCCAACTAGGATGATAAAAATAAGAAGGAATCTTTCATACCATAGATGACAGATTCAAAGTTGAACTGAGAGCATCTAACCTCACTGAAAGTCATGCAACTTCACTGCCTTGGAGGAAATCAAGACTGAACTGAGAATTAAAAAACAAAAAAAATCCTGGAGTCGGCTATATTCCCCAAGCACTGAGTTTAGCCTTGAAAACATCAGCATGATTTTCTTTATACTCTAATGATCCATCAGTGTCCCATAAATTAAGCCTGTGCAATTGAAAAAACTATTTTCTTTGACCTACTCCTTTGCCCCGCCCCAGATTTTGAAGGCTTTTTTCTTCCTGTCTCCCTAAAATGCTGTCTTTAATATCATCTGAAAATTTTATAAAATCATTCCTAGAAAATGCTACTTTTCTTCTAGACGTTGTTTTTGAGAGTGATGTCTATTAAAACAATGGTGATGAGCTGATTTTTGGAGGTCAATCAAGAACTCTAAACTTGAGCCCACAAACAAGACCCCAAAGTTCATGGTTTTCAAATCAATCATCTTGGAAACCTGTTTTTTTTGTCCAAATGAACCTTGTGTAGATGTAGCATTAGACCTTTGTTCTGTCTTTCTGGAGTGAAAACACTGGTGGGTTTTGCTAATGACAAAATTTATTGTTTGCTTACTCTTACTCATCCTTTCTCTCGCAGAGGAGAGTTCAGGTTGATTTGGGAGGACTGCTGTGCTATTTTTCATGTGGTAACAGAGAAGAGGCAGTTGCCTTAATTTCAAATGAAGTTCTGGATCTGTCCCTTGCATGTCCCTTTATAGCTAGGGAGGCCAGCAAGCTACTTTGAAAGTAAATAAAGATATGTTGTTTCAACTCTTTAACCTGGAGAATAATTTGGCACAAGAAAAACATCTGGACTAGTCACAAACAAAAGAATGCAAGAAATTTGGAAAGGGCTTCCAGCCACAGAAACACTGAGGTTCTGAAATAGCTTTCCTATACAACTGGTTAGATTTACTGCTTTTTTTTTTTTCATTATCTTGTTTTCAGATTATAGTTTGATAATTTTGAATGGGATTATACAGTGTGGTTGCCTGCTTCTGCAGACAAGCAGAATTATTTACTTTGATACCTATTCTTAATATATTTTGTAACCTATATTTCAAAAGAGGGGAAAACAGATTTTTTTCTGTGATGCTGTTTTGTGTTGGTTAGTCTGGAAAATTTCTTCCTGAAGCATTAATAGAGAGAAACTGATTTATCTTGGTAACCAAATACTTTTTATGAACTCTTTAATACTAAGAAGTAATACTACAGAACCAAATGTAATTTATGAAACGAGGATTCGAAGGGGATTTTTGCACAGTAGTTTGCTGCTGTGCCTAGAATATGTTTTGGTTTATGCATTACTGTCAAATAGATCTACTTATATGGTAGAGGTTAAAAAGTCACTGAAACTTCTTGTCACAGTATGCAGTAAAATAAAGAACTCCTTCTTCTGGGAAAGAAAAATGGCTAGTAAGAGTGAGGGTGAGGGTTCACAAGCAATGTGAGCCAATCTAAATGCAGGTTACCACCCAAAGGGGCCTTCCTGTTTTCCCTGGGACTGTTTTTCCCACCTTCTCCCTAGTCTTTTAAATCCTATATTAGTATTTAAGTGAGGTTGAATTGGGAATTTAAGGTAAAATTTGGTATTGTAAGATAAGAAGAATCTTTGAAAGCATAGCAGAGACCCTGAGACAGAGAGTACTTTCTTGTTTTCTGGTAGATTAAGTGCCAATATTAGCTGTAAACTGAACATAGTAGTAGCTGTGCCTGTAGGGGCCCCATCCAGCTCCAGCAGCACACAGGCCAGAGTGTGGCGGGAAGCATTCCTCCCTGTCAGGCAACAAGGAGAGCACTTGCTGTAGTGACACATCTATTTCCATTTGATTTCCCAGCCGTACTTTGTCCTCCTTGACAGAATAAGCACTACTGACTGAGAACATGACACGGTATGCCTCTTGCACTCTATTTCAACTGTTGCTGTGTTCAGTTAAAAAGTGGGCAGAATGCCCTCTCTCCTCCTTCACCTGCTAATCCATAATCCCATGGGTTTGATTTTTCCAGATAGGGGGGAAGAGGATGACACTAGGAAAGAGATCAGAACAATGCCTTGTGTCATTTTCCAAGGTGACTGCTAGACCAGTATAAGATGAAGTGAAATAGAGTGCTCTGCAGCTATAATCAAAGCTTCCCTTCTGATCTCTTCAGGCTGCCATGATTTTGGGACTTGTCTGGATTCTGGTGGAGTCCCAACATGTTATATGGGAAAGATTCCTCTCTCTTTTGCTGAGTGCTGTTCCCTGCCTTTGTCTGCCTCCTGAGACAGAGCCACTTCCCTCAGCCCCTCTCATTTCATCAGCTCTCATCTTTTAGGGACCTTTTAAACTTCTCTGAAAAGCTTAACTGTAAACCAAACATACCCAGTCTTCAAATGGCAGAAGATTTCCTGGACAAATCTTCTTCCTTTTAAGCATAAAAGCACCCAATGATCTAATAAATATGTTTCTTCAATACCCTTGACCATTCTTTGGGAATTTATCATTGTCTCAACAGATTCTTCCAGATTTGGAAGACGAACACTCCAATTCAATTTCTCTCTGATCATTGAATTCTGCTTTTTAGTTTTGGCTGCTCATACAGTAAAACCCTATTACTGGCATCCTTAATTTTTTGGCCCTTTTCCACTCTTATCTGCATCCCACTGCTTTTTAAAAATGTTTCTTCCTATCCTTCAGGACTCTGTGCTACACTGGAAGGTGTTTTACTGGGGGGAAATTTTCTGTGATAAGTTCATGAAGCCCCAGTCTTATATGCAGTGCCTTAACTGGTGGATAAATTTGCTGAGTCATTACATATTTATTCCACTATTCTTCTAGAAGATGATATTCAACAAATCTATGCCTTTGGGCAGTTTATTATATACTGAGAGCTAGCCAGCTGATCGATTATACATTCAGAACTAGACAGTGGAGCAAGTTCAGCAGAGGGCCATCAAGGCAATTAAGGGCTGGAGCACATGACATATAAGGAAAGGTGGAGAGAATAGGTTTGTTTAGTTTGGAAAAGACTGAGGGAGGATCTTACTGCTCATCAATTAAGTTGCTACAGCGAAAATGGGACTAGATGCTTCTAGTAGGTGCACAATGATAGGACAAGGGGCAATAGATAAAAGTTGCAACTCAGGATATTTGTATTAGATGTTAGGAAAGAATATTTTCACTGCGAGTGTAGTCAAACACTGGAAAAGGCAACCTGGGGAGGCTATGAAATCTCCATCCCTTGAGATATTAAAAATTTGATTGGACAAGGGTCCGAGCAACCTAACATATCTTCAAAGGTGGATCCAGTTCTGAAATTGGCTCTGTTTTGAGTGGAGGATTGGACCAGATGACCTCCAGAGGTCCCTTCCAGCCTGAATAATTCTGTGTTTCTGTGATTACACATACTGTACAAATAGCAAACTACACACCAATAGATCACTTCTTCTATATCAATGTTTTAACATGGAACTTCTTATTTTAAAATTTTGGAGAGTTCTGGTTCAACAAGGTTCAACATGCAGGTATTTACATATCCTGTTGAATATGGCCCTAAACCACTAAAGCTAGTTAGCATTTTAGTTTCTTCTTTCTGTGCTTGTGAGTACTCACTAGGGAAGCCTGAAAACATTATTTTCATAGAAGATGCATAAGGGAAAAGAAAATTATGTAAATCCTAGACAATGCATTCAGTAGGTTCTGGCTATATTAGTAGACCAAGTCTTAGTTTCAACTATTATGAACTCTTGAATTATTATGAACTATTATGAACTCTTTCAGTTCATACCAGTTCTCTCAGAACTCATACCAGACCTGTATTTCTTTACATTGCATATTTGATTTAGTCATAAAATATCTCATGCTACGTAGAATAACTCTTTGCTACTGCTATCTATATAAAACTGTGGTTGTACTGCACAAAGTTAAACTGAGTAAAAATAATCAGATAAGCCTGGTTGATTAGGGGAATGGCTGTCATAGAATCATAGAATGATAGAATGGTTTAGGTTGGAAGGGACCTTAAAGATCATCGAGTTCCAACCTCCTTGCCATGGGCAGGGACACCTTCCACTAGACTAGGTTGCTCAAAGCCCCATCCAGCCTGGCCTTGAACACCTCCAGGGATGGGGCCTCCATAACGTCTCTGGGCAACCTGTTCCAGTGCCTCACCACCCTCAGAGTGAAGAATTTCTTCCTTATATCTATTGTAAATCTCCCCTCTTCCAGTTTGAAGCCATTACCCCTTGTCCTATCACTACATGCCCTTGTAAAAAGTCCCTTTCCAGCTTTCTTGTAGGCCCCCTGCAGATACTGGAAGGCTTCTATAAGGTCTCCCCTGAGCCTTCTCTTCTCCCGGCTGAACAACCCCAACTCTTTCAGCCTGTCTTCATAGGAGACGTGCTCCAGCCCCCTGAACATCTTAGTTGCCCTCCTCTGGATCTGCTCCAACAGGGCCGTGTCACAGCTAAAGCAAGTAAAACAAAGCAATAGGTAGCCCAGGAAAATTTCAGACAGCACAAGCCTGAAGAGCTTGTGGACTCTGAAGAGTCCAGAGGCTCTTACAAACTCAGACAAAGCTTATAGCTTGTTACTAGCAGTGGTGACATATTAGGGGACTATGTAGTAGCTTCCATTTGAAACACATCTGCTTGGTAAATCCCAACCACAGTTTTTAGGACAACAGGTCCAATAGTATTACCTTCATCACCTGAACTTGCAATTTCTTCTCAGAATTATGTCAGTTTGGTTTGTCAAGATTTGATTTACGTAAAGTAATATTAGTACCCATTAATTTGACTACACTTTTGTGGTTTGCTATTGAGTTCCATATCAGCTTTTTTTGCTGTTTTTGTCCATAATCAGTGCCTTGCTTACAAGCTAATTGTTACTTGAATTATATCTGAATTATCCTTTTAAAACACTCCAGCTTCCTTCCAGTTCTTCAAAGCTCCCCCAGTTTTAAAAAGCTTATTGAAAATCAATGTTCTCTGTTCAGAGAACTCTTTAGGTGAATAATTTTAAAATATTGGATTGAAAACATCCAGTTCTGCTTTTGATACCTCTGATTTTAGTAGAAGAGAGATGGATATCATCTACCAGATACTATATTTTCTTTTTGCTTAAAACATCCCCCTCCAAAAAAAAAAAAGTTTCCAACTGACACCACAAACTTCCATAGTGGCACGGGTGAATCTGCAAACTGATACCTGTGAAAAGGCCCAAACCTTATAACTGGTGATTATATTTATCCATGGGATGAGCTAACCATTCTGAGTCCAGGGAAAAGATAGATGACTTTCTAAAGTGGTTTGTTAGTAAAATGCTTAGAGATTTCTCATGAAATTAGCCTGGGAAAGTGACAAGAATGATAAAGAAGAATGAACCTGTGAGGGGAGAAAGTGGAGTGTAGAAACTGGGTTTAGGCTGGGTTTAGAAGATGATTAGATGTGACCTGTTTGACAGTGTTAAACCCTATAGGAAGACACCTTCCCTTTCAGATCTTGATTTTTTTTTTGCAAGGGTGTAGAGTGAATCTATATTTTGTTTTTCCATTGTACAGAGCCCCTAGGAAATGCACTCCAAGTGAGCAAAAATTTAGGAGAATATGAGGCTGAAATGGAAATTTATTCTGGTCAAATCTACAGAAACGAATTACCATAAAAGCCAATGCAGCTAAATAGAAGAAGCTTTCTTGTAGGCAAGGAGCTTTCAGAAGGGATAAATATTATTAAAAGCAAAAGATGAAAACCTAGAATCATGGACATAAAAAGCAGGACTGAATATTTTGATCAAACCAAACAGCCATTTCTTCACTTCACAGTAAGCTTCTTTATACGGCAATTAGAACCTCTTGTTCTGCTTCCTAAATGAGAGAGTGGTTCCTAATACCATATTTTTATCCTGTATGAATATGCATAATTAGCATTTTAAAACTGGAATTTGAGAATATGTTATTCTCTTCTGTGATTTACATTACACTGCCATGGATTATTAGTGGCTTTGAAGTGTTAGTTTCAAGCCTTCAATTGGTGGTTTTATGTTTTCTAAGATGGAATCGGTCCATTTGTTTGATTTAGTCTCATCAATTGTTTCTTTACTTTTTGCCTCTGGATAGACTTTTACTAACTCATGTTATTTGACTCTTTCGTGTAATTATGCTTGTTGAATACCACTTTGATATATTTTCCAGAGATTGTGTTATGTTTTAGTTCTCAGTATTTCAATGAATTAGCAAGGGAACTAAGTTCATTAAAGTCTATCCAGAGCCTTTCATCTAGGACCAGCTAGCTCTTGTTTTGAAATCATGTTTCCAACTTTTGCTCTTGTTTATATTTGTGCAACTTTGCTAAAGTTGATATGGTTGTTCCTGTATAATTAAGGAGAACATTTGCTCAAAGAACATTTCTAAGAACAGATCAGTGATCTGACCTGTAAAAGCAGTTTTTGATCTTATCATGAAAAAATTGTCTGTGGAGGTAACGTCTATGTCAGCAATGGCTGAAGAGAAGCTGATTGAAAACTCCTGTACCAACGTGGTTGCTCAGCGTCTGTAGAGCCTGAGAGGATGGCAACTTTCAGTCTTGCGTATAAATGGGTAACTCCGGGCTCCCAATACACTTGCTAATTTACACTGGAATGTAGGAAGCTACAGTCTGGTGCAAAATCATGAGCTTTCTGAGTTGGTCATGTATCATGGAAGTAATGTAAGCGTAAAACTCACTATTGTTCTCACTGCAGAGTTGGAATCTGTACAGTGTGGGCCAGGAAAATGATGTACTTCATTATGTTGGGGACATAGCTCCTGATTGCATCATGTGTCATCTTCTAGTGGGTTGACGGTTTTGTTATGAGTGCTCCCAGTTTCTGTCATGTGATCTTAAAATTACACATTTCCTGGAAAAGAGAAGGGGCTTTATTACACTTCAAAGCAGACATTTGTGCCAGTGAATGGCATTCATCTTGCATTGGCATGCATAAAACAAATTGGTTTATAATTTGGCTCTGACTTTTTAGGAGTCAACAAAGTTCCCTTTTACAAAGGCTGAGGTTATCTTCTCGCACTTGTCCCTGCCATACTATAGAGTTGGAATAAGCAATCTTTCTGCTGTTAATGTGGGCTTATAATGCTACATTCAGCTCTATGACAAATGCAACTTTAATTGAATATACTGTTACAGTTAATGGATTTACTACTGCTTAGAGCAGATCTGAATTTGGCTTCTATGTAAGGAAGGATATTTCAAGCTGATTGGTGCGGTTGGTTTTTACCTTTATTGTGCCAACAAGTGTCAGTGATTTTTTTTTCCTGTTTCACTGCGAGACTTGAAACCGATGTTTAACTTGTTGAAGAGCTGCCTTGTAGTTGTTGCTGTTCAAACTGACTATCTTTCCCCGAATAATAAAAAAAAAGTGTTAAATGAGGATTCTCTTTATTTATCTATTTATTCACATTGATTCATTCAAGGTACTTACCTTGGTAAGTATCAAAATCCCTAATTGGAATTCAGTTCCTAATTAGCCAAGTAAAACCCTGAAGGCATATTATACCCTTTCCAAAGATGATACTGAGTGCTGTTCAGATATCAGAAAAGGTTTAAAGTGTTCTTACAAAATATGCTTCTTAAGAATTATGTTCCGTAAATTTTACTTTGTTGTAATTGCTCCATCCTTTCCCAGTATCAGTCTCACAGAATGCTAACGTTTTGTTCTAATGTGGTCTCTAAAAGCCTAAAAGCACCAAAAGCGTTGAAATATATAAGGGAGAAAATACAGTTCTAATAAAGTCGCATGAAGAAGGGGAATTAGGTGAGAGAAAGAAACTGAAAGTGGATGTATTCAATGAGAGAATGCTGTAGCAACCTAGAAGCAAAGCTAGAAGGAAAAATAATTGTTAACTGGTGTATCATGATGTTTGAAAAAGCTATGGCATAAAGCTATCCCCTCCTTAGTACTACCTTTTTCAGGGGTTGTATAGATGGAGGATTACCTGGCAATGCTATCAATCATTAATGCCTCTGTCATTACCATATAGCTTTCTTTAATCAGTTTATGCTTGTCCATCAGAAGATGGGTTTCCTCTTGCAGAAGCAGGAAATGCCATTGCCAAATACACCTGTGCTCACTCCTGGAAGTCCTTGGTTCCCATTAACTACAGAAGGAATTCTACATGCAAGAACTTGCTACACAAAGCCTAAAATCTTGCCAAAAAAATGCTGGAACAATTTTTTAAAACTTTATGTAACATTTTATGTCTTCTGGTAGTTTTTGCATTCAGCTCAGAAAGTAGATGGATGTGTAGGATTTCCCATGATCCTCTCAGCAATGTGCTTTTTAAAAATAGTAAATAAATAAAATTTAAGAAAAAAAGACTTCTTGTGTAGCAAAAGGATACATTTGACTAATTCATAAATTGCCTGAGCTATAGTCACTATAGCTGTGAGTTTTGCTTCTGTTAAACAGCCCTATTGTTTGCGATTCCAAAAGCGAGTGCAATTAACTGTTTTGCAAAATGTCTCATCCTTTTACATGTTCTTTATTTTTTTATGACTTATTCCCTTTTCATTTAAACTGAAATGGGTCTGTTTATGAGTTGAGAGTAAGTTTTAATGGCAGCATAACGACAGCCCCTGGCGTGTTAGCCAGAGTGGGCACTCCCTTCCTTCCCATAAATAGGAACCATTTTATAAATGGAAACCCTTTTGCCTACTGCTTGAACAGTGCCTTTGAAAGCATTTACTTCTAAGACATTTATATGGACCAAGTGTTCCTGCAATCACTGAAAATTTATTCCTTTAAAGGTTCTGATGATTTTTTTTTTTCAAATGTCATTTTCTCTTGTACAGCTGGGAATAACGTGGTATTTCAGTTCAAGAGAATATCAAGGTTTTTGTGTTGTGCCATTAATCAATTGTGAAAGAAAGTCAAGAATTTCTTTCTGTTTCTGATGTCAGGCCTGTTGATGCATGAATTTCTAGGCAATTTACATACTGAGTATATGAAAGGGAAAACAGAAACAGTTCTAGAGTGTGAGAAGTCACAATAGAAGCTGTCCTAACACCACAGGTTGAGGAAAATATCCATTCGTAAAAATCTTTCATTTTGATATGTATCCTTTAACATGAAGACTTCACAGTGAAGTGAATGGACTGCAGTTAAAATTCCTAGTTGATTTCAGAGTTCTCAGGGGCCTAAAAAATGAACATGTGCTTTGTGTTAAATATTCACAGAAGTATGTACTCCAATAAAATGTAACTTTAAGCCAACTAGTGAAAAAATGAAAATTTGAATGAGGAAATTAGGAAAATAAGGTGAAAGAGTTTGGATGTGTGATATCAGCTACTCTGAGCCACAAGAATTTTAATCATTGTAAAAACAGAAAGAGTTCTTAGCTGGAAACCATGTAACAGAAGACTTACTTAGCTATGTTTACCTGAGGTAGTTCTGCAATTAAAATTGCCATGTACGACAGGAACCAAGGATTTTTAAATTATTTTTTTTCCCAGTGGCTGAATTCTTCTCCCCTTTAAACTGATGGAAATTTTCACATTGGCTGAAAGCAGAAATAGGAGTTTATTTTTGGGCTTCAGATATCTGCTTGGGTTTTGTCTTTGTGGTTTTTGTTGTTGTTGTTGAATCATTTTAAGGCTTATTTAGGTATGGTTCTTGCATATCAATCATTAAAATGCCCCATTACTTCGATGTAAAAAAAAATCTGACATTTGACTGACATGTTCCTAATTTGTCTGTTATTGACTGTCGTATGCACTGGTGTTGGGAGGATCTATAATTTTTATGCCTATGAGAAAAGAAGTGGTGGTCAAACCAACAAGTTTGTAAGTAAGTAAGTTATGTTCTTAACCTTTAATTAGGAACTTAATTTGAGAGAAATATAACTGTCATTTTTTTCTTGAAAAAATCACTTTTTCTAATGAATACTTTAATCCATAGAAATTGATAATACATGTTTAATGTTTGGTCTCACCTTTAATTTTTATAGTGTGCATTCCTCTTGGTGCTTTTTCCGGAGGGCTAATATATGTGGGAGGAAATGCTTTGTGTCAGAAAGATTCAAATTGTAGCTAATGGGCTACATGTGGCTCATTAAAGCAGTTTATTCAGCTTATTCCCAGAAGCATCCTGCAAGCCAAATGAGTTGTTCCAGTGGGGATAGCAGCAGCAACCTGCTTCCAGTCGCTGTCTTTCTTGGCTGTTTGGTGGCTATTCATGCCTAGTGCTTTTGCTCTGTATTGGTTTGCTGAACAAAGTGATACCACAGTTGGTAGCAGGTACTAAGCAGCTGCACTTTGGCCCGCTGCAGTTCCCTGTTTTTCGGTTTGTGATACTCTGACTCTCATATCTGCCTCTTGTTTTCATTTGTTTCTCCTGAAACCATATGGCTTAGCCCAGGTTTCTTTCTCTATCATCTCATACTCTTCCATTTTAGGGTTAAGTGTGGGATTTAGTTTGGTAAAGGATAGGCTGATGCCTGTTCTTAATGGGGAAAACCAGCTGCAAATATGAGTAGCTCTAGAGACACTAAGCTCAGGCACTTCAAGCTGAAGGCAAGAGGAAGTCCCTCTATGAGGAGAAGGAGGCACTGGAGTCGTATGACCATGACATGAAATACAGTGCTAGCTAATGGAGTACTGGTAACTTTTTCTTAGTGATCCGAATATCTCACCTGCAACAACACAACCACTGATCTGATCTACATTATTTTCAATAATGACGTAACACAGACAGAGTCCCTGGTGCAGCACTCCAAATTCTTCTTTGACAGCAGAATCATTTGGGGGAATAGTTCACCAAAACCCACTGTTTTGGATGCAGAGTGCTAGCCTGATCCCTGAAGAAATGGAAATCATGAATGAGGGACACTCAAAGAAGATCCAGAAGAAATAAGAGCAAAAGAGGAACTCCAGAACAAGAAGAATCAGTTCTAACAGGGAAAGTTGCTTGTAGTACTATCTCCAGACCCTGACAAATGTGTCTGAGATGATGGCTATATTCTGGAAAGCAAGAAGTTTTAAGGACCATTTTAGAATGATAAAAGACCAGGAAAAGTGAATAAATATTTTGCTAGAAGACTGAATGTATTTGAAGAGTTTTATCTGATAGAAACAATTTCACCTCCCCCTGTAGTATGTAGTTATGATCCCTAGAAGATAACTCCAAACTCCAACAATTATAGATTCAGGGACTTCTATAGTCTGAGGAGATGTCCCTTTCCCTCTCAAATTCAACAGGTAATGTTGATTCCGGGTGAACTTGTATCTTCCACAAAGTCCTGTGGCAAGGAACTCCACATATTCTATATGCAGAGTTGAATAAAAAAAGAAATAAAACAAACCTTTTTTGCTCTTGTACCTGCTTCCTCCTGGTTTCATTTGCTGCTCTTAATAATGCATACTGTATAGCGCTTACATGAAATATACTGTATTAGTACCAAGTACTATACAAAAATCAGTTATCAGTTATCAAAAGTGCAGTAATAGGGGGACAAGTTGTTAGGGAAACTCATACATTTACATCAAGAAAAATGTATTCATGTTTGTAATATCAAAATGCTGATGCTTATATGAAGCCAGCTACACAATTGTCTCGTTACAAGACATGGCTATATTCATAGTGAGAAGATAATAAGGGGTTGTGTGATTATGGACAAGTGTCTAATATGTAACATTGTCATCTATCTAGTAACATTTGTTTGTTATGTAGGCTACGAATACATTGAAGAAATAAGTAATTGAACACTTTTCCACTCATACATATCTTGTCTGAAATTTTTATCTCTGTCCACTCTTCAGGAACTATATCTCTTTGTCCTTATCATGAGCAACCAAAGTTTGTGGTTCATGGCTTTCATAACTAAGATCATGCTTATTAATTATATGTCCTTATTTCTTGGATATTAAGGAAATTAAAGTTGTGTCCATAGTTTGTACAATATTATTGTATCCATGTTTTACTGAGATACACGGGAATTTAAATAGATGACAATGTAATCTTTCACATGCAAAGCTTACTTTAACCAAAAAACTTCAATGTGTCAATATATTATTCAGCATGGAAATGCTAGTAACAGTTCTTGCGGTTCCTATAGCCCTGGTTAGCTACAGCTAACAAAATTTCCTATACTTCAGTCCAAAATATTATATATAGTGTCTTTCTGTAGGCATGAAAGGCAAAACATTTTGATTATGGGATTCTGGATTTCCATAGCAATACCATCTATTGGTTTTTTGATCCACAAGGAACTAAATTATTAG
This sequence comes from Anarhynchus alexandrinus, assembly GCA_008711295.1. NCBI lineage: Eukaryota > Metazoa > Chordata > Aves > Charadriiformes > Charadriidae > Anarhynchus > Anarhynchus alexandrinus. The sequence continues at coordinate 720,326 of VUYV01000143.1, forward strand.
TCAAAGCCTCAGGACTTCATAGAATCCTTGCAGCATCTTTGCAGACTGAAAACAGTTGTCGTTTACTGGGGAAAAATATTCCCTTGCGTGAGTCTATGATGGATTTGATTTAGTAATGGAAAAGCATAACCTCCTCTGAACTCTTATTATGGAACAGAGGGATATAATTTAAACAAAAATAAGTTAAGTAATGCCATTTGCCTAATTAAAACCTTATCCTTTAACTGGACTAGATTACTTTCATTTTTTTTCTTCAAATCCTTTACTTGAAAATGAATTCTACAGAAGATGGAAAATTAGTTTTTATTTCTCATTGACCCTTTATTTTGTGTACTATGATTTGAATGCTGTCACTGGTGGAAGAAATTGGAACATAACTAGCAGTCTAAAATCTGTGCATTTTTAGTAAAACCCTTATTTTATCATGACAGTTCACCTTCCCATGGCCATTCTAACTGAAATTCCATTCTTACATACTTCTGAACAGGTTGGGTTTTTTTTAGCTATTTAAAAAAATGTGCATTCACTAAGCAATATCACATAAAATCTTGGTGGTATTTTCAGCATTTCCTATTCTTCTGCCACAACACTTTTTCAAGTTGAATTTCATGTGGAGTGCACATAATAAGCAAGGGTCTCAGCTTATAAAAGATGCACTAGCTGTGTTTTAAAAGCATGGTCACTNACAAAATATCTACAAGCCAGAGTGTAATGCTTTTAACTGTCATTGATGAAAGTGATTGATGCATCTTATATAGCGGTAAACAGCCACTACCATATTTGCGTCTGTTTTAATCTGTGACTTCTGCATAAAAAATTTCTGCAGTTGAAGATGACAGAATACACTTTTTTTGATATAACACACTAGCTGTGTTTTAAAAGCATGGTCACTGTAGCCTTTTTCTAGTAATTTTTTAACAGTGCTGAATTTTAGAAATAGGACTGTCTTAGACTTGTATCATGAGTGTATTTTTTGTTCTTTCATCGTTATGCCATCTGGTCCCTGTGTCATCAAGGAGCGATGAATACATGAACATCTTTGAATGCTGTTACCGAAAGGCTAGCAGATCAAGCAGAGGCAAAAGGGCCAGATAAAGAAAATGTATTCCCTGGAGGCCAGTGGGGAGATCCATGAGTCAGCTATTGTTTAGAGAAAAGTAGACAAAGAAATCCAAGGTCCAGCACCCTGCAATCAATATCCATATAAATTAAAGAAATGATACTGTAGTTTTCCCTAATAACTAACATAAAGCTATTCCTGTCTGACCTGTAAGCTGTGGTGGTGCTGGTGCTGCTTGGCTGAGGCACTCTCATATTCTCTCCTCTTTTTGTGCTGGTCCTAGCTTTGTTGTTTGATACGGCTATTGCCAAGCTGTTCACTTTAAGTTTCTTCAAACTTGTGTATTCATATGTGTTTGGCAACCCATATGTACTCTTTGTCCAAAGCCTGGGTAGAACTGCAGTTGTTTTTAATTAGGAATTATTGAATACTCAGATTAAAATTGTTTTTAGAAATTGTGTTACTTCTAAATCTCAGAATAAGAAAGTAAGAATTTGCCGACTCTGATTCCAAGCTGTCCTTCTAACCACATTCCGCATGGGATAATATTACCATTGACATCAGAGGTCTAATTGGTCCTGCAGTGTTTGTTACTGCTGTACTTCTGGCTACTCCCTCATGTCACAATTTACACCTACTCTTGCAGTTTCTTTATCTATTATTTTCAACAGGAGTGGAAACCCAAAAGAATTTAATCGTGACAATAGAACACAATCTCTCCCTATAACAGGTGCTTTTCAAAAAGGGAGAAACATCTTGTGCAGAAAATTACCATCATGCAAGTGGAGGCACTGGATATTCATATTAACTCTTTGTGGTCTTTCTGTACTTGTTCTATGGACTTTTTACACGCCTGGGAGAAGAATACATACAGACCTGAATGCTGCTGATCTACTCAAATTGGTAAAAGCAGCAGAATGTGAGGAATAGCACGAATGCAGAAGATGCATATATCTATTTAATAGCACCTGCAGTTTTGTGGTGGCTTTCTAGTGCAAGTACCAAAACCTGTTATCCTAGAAAATGGAATATTGGTGTTCTTATTTACCCCAAAATGGTTGAAAGTATGAGGAAGGGAAAAGAACCTTAAATAAAGGTGAATTGTTTCATAGTCACACTTCCTACCTTTTATTTGTTCTGAAAAGATGCCCATCTTTGCAAATAATCTGTCCCTAATAGTTTATTTTTCATTTGCTTGTGCAAGATACAGACCAATAATTGGTCTATTTGACACTGTAAGAGGCTGGTCACATGCACGGATTACAGACTCTGCTATGTAAGCCCTGTAACAGCTTACAGTTTAGTAAGGAGCAGTCTGCCCAAGGTCACAGATTGAGTAACTGCTGAGTGCTAATAAGGCAGAAAAATATTGTTTCACTGCTACTATTACGTTAAAATAAGGACTGTGTTACTTCTTAAGAAGTGAGGGTATGAGGTACTGTAATAGTTGTGGGCCGCACAGGACTCCATTTGGATGTGCTGAGATAAAGGGAAAAATAAGTATCCCCTATATACATGCTGCTTGTCTTCTGTGCTTAGATCTGAACTCATCCTTCCTTGCTGCAGTCTTTGACATGCAGTCCTTTTCTATCTGCTGGAGGAAATTTAAGACTTGGACTTGGCCACAAAACACAAATGTCTGCTTCTCAGATGACACCTCAAGACAAGTCTGCAAAACTAAGAATTGTGGCATTATAAATAGTATTTACTCCTTTATTTGTATCAGGAGTTGTGTTTGTATCCTGAGATGAGATTTCAAAGTTTTAACTAAAAGGTTATTGCAATATTTGTGATCTTAGCTTGGGTCAGTATCTTCTAATTCTATTTTGAATTACTTCACCAAATTATTAAATAATGTTGATCAGTTAGGAGGAGTCAGTTGACGTCAAATTATGGTGAATGTTGAAGACATTAAAGCATAAAGATTTTCCCACTTTTCTTTCTTTAACATTGTTTTATGAATGCTTATTTTAAAATGTTCCATAGGAAATCTCTATTCCCTCTTGAACTCTTTAATACTTAAGAAAAATCTCTTGCTCCAGAATTGTGAAAAGTCTGAGACAGCTGTCTGTACTGCCAGAGGAAATCTAACAAAACCCCAGATTTATTTGAGAAAAATATTATTTAAACATTGATGTTATAGGTCTTCTAAGGTCCTTGTTAAAAGTAGACATATTAGGAATATAGGACGGCAGAATCATCCTTTACAACGTGTCATCATGCAGGGATTTAAGGAGTAGGTATCTACTTAAACAATTGTTTAGAGTACTGGAATGTGATTAATCTTAAACTGCACTATGCAAAGCTTTATAATCTAGCAAACTGTTTAAATTTAAACATAGTTTAAATATTTTCAGAACAGGATTTCAAGTTAGGGAACAAAATGATTCTCTACCACATTCAGAGTTTATAGTACATTCAGCTAAAATTGTATCATCCTTTACACTGTAGTATCCATCATCCATGATAAAATGTAACTTCAGTTTCTGCAAGAATGAAATAATCTGTGGGCTTCCCAATGGATACCATCTTTCTAGATTTGTCTGTTTTTATTCCAGTCTTCTCAATATAAAGACAATATTTATTTTCATATATTGTGTACTAGCCAAGCACATCATTGCCAATAAACAAATGATCCCCTCAGGTAAAAAATTATATCCTTTCCAGAGCATTTGGCTCAACAGATGTGGAGTGAATGGATCCAATTTATCAGTCACCAAATGAAAACTGTTTACTGAAAACTGTTGGTTTCATGGCAAATGTTGACTCAGAAGCTCTATACAAAAGCAGAATTTTCCTGTTATGGATTTAAGTTCATAATCTTATCGGTATCAGTGGAGAGATGACCTATATACATCAGAGACTGCTTGGCTTACTAGTCTTTGTTATTCTTATTCCGTAGTAAGAGTGGGGATAGGAACTATCTATTGGCTCTGTGTTGGAGCAACATATGACACGGTAATGCCTTGACTGGTGTCTGATGCTGGTGGGCAATATTGTAAGAGAAATAAAGAAATTAGCTGGTCTTATAGAGTGCACTGAGAGACTTTGCAAAAAGAAACAGTGAGCACTGTGAATACCACTTAAAATCTGACTCTTTAGGACCTGTTGTAGTTAACCTTCCTAAGGCAAGTTTGCAATTTCTCCTTCTAAATATAGGGAACAGCAGGAATACCTTGGTAAAGGTAAATACAACTTTTCAATAAAAGTCCATTTTATGAGGATTTTTACATGTCAGCTTTTCTCCAAATCTAAGAGTACCAATCTGTATATAGTGTCACACATACCTTAGTTACAGAAAAACTGTAATTTGTCTGTAGGATGCCAAATGGGTTGCTGAAAAATAGACAAACTGCAAATTGACCTTGTTGCTCCTATCTAAACAGCTTTGATGGAAGAGCAAGATGATATTCCAGGCCATGTAAAACAGGAAAAAGGACAAAAAAAAGGCATTTAATCAATTAAAGAATGAATAAAAGCTGTCTAATAAAAGTAGCTCAGGTAGTACAATGTGATTAAGAAGCTTGTTAAAAGAATTACAAGAGTAACACCTGTAAACTCTTGACATAGTAATAGAGTAAAGACTATTTTCCCAGTGCAATATATTATTCCTTACATCTCTTTTTCTGAATATTTTTCTACTTGGCAAACACATTTAAAGAAGTTGAAGTTTCCATTTTCTTACTGTTACCCTGACTTTCAGGTTAAAACTAACATGGTAATTCCAAGCCATTTCAGGGGGGTGGGAGTGGAGATTATACTGTATTGCTGAACTTTACTTACCACATTACTACATGTTTCCTTTTAAAGCTAAAATGATTTACAGCAGTGCTTCCCCTTGAACCTGGACTTGACGCACTTTGCTAAGCGTGACATCGTTGGCCCCTCTTATTACTTAGAGTTAAAACACAAGGAGGGGAAGGACAAGTAATTAACAGCACATTGAAAATGTGGATTCTCAGGAGGCATCAGGGTTACCGTGGCTGTTCTTGGACACTGTCGACCTTTCTGAATCTGCACAAACCCTGTGATTTGCTGCTGGAAGGAGAGGAGCCTTGTCTCCATGTGCACACACTTCAAGATAGCCCCATCCGTTCTGTTTCCTTCAGTTTTGATGAGACAGTACAGGATCTCTGGATCGGACATATGCTCTTTAGACTGCTTATTAATCAGGCAATCATTTCCAACATGCTGTGAGCCCTGCTTTAGCCAGCTGAGCTAGTGGCCTTTTTACAAAGCAGGTTGTTACTTACTCTATGCTAGCTAGTGTTCTCAGCTGCGCTTGCCTAACTCGCACTGAATGGGGGATCTCAAATGAAATGTTTAAATGCTGGAGTTCCTTCAGATCTTTGTGTGCTTTCTTGGTTGCTAGGACAATTTTGATCTAACATCCGTATCAGTTGACAATGAATGGGTCAGCCAACTGTGAAACCTATAAAACTGGGTCAAGAATAGTTCTGCCCGGCCCAGCAAGAGTGAGGCCTGAGCCAAAGGAAATAACCTTTTCCCTCAGCTATTCATTTTCTTATAAATGTAGAGCTTATTGTACCAGATTCATGAAAGGCAAAATCAAAGCATGTATGAGCAAATGTAATGATTATTAAAACATGAAAATATTATTGATATTGGAACAGCCTTTGCTGCTTTTATAGTAAGAACTGAACTGATCTTGAAATTATCTGGCAGTGTGTGAAAGCTGATCCACTTATTTGTATTCAAGACCTAGGCACAATCATAAGAACATTTTTGACAAATACAATGGAAAATATTACAGCTATTTTGAAACTACATCAGCTCACATATGTTCTGAGATATTAACTTGGCATGTTCTCTCCCAATAGCTTTGTAAAATATGTCCCTCATGATTATCTCTACATTGGCGCATAAGGGCATTTATGCTATTGACACGCATGGCTCATTTCTTATTATGTATACAAGCTCATAAGGGCAGTCCTTTATGTTGGCCTATGCCTATGCGGTATGCACCACAACGAGTCTCTGTTCTTGGTTTGTTCACAGAGACACTCAAATAAAAATGACTAATAAGAATATAATGGGAGTGAAGGCGTAAACATGACTGAAGATGTATACTTAGAGGAAGATGGATTTTTTAGTTCAAAGAAAATGGCCAGCAAGTGAAGATAGGTGGTTTGGACTGAGGTAAGTGAGTGTATATATTATTACTGTTTATTAATAAATACTTTAACTTTCTGTAACATCAAAAATATTTTATATCCTTTAAAAAAAGATTTAATTCTTTTCAATGCTTTTGTAATGCTGACTAAAAGGAGTACTTTGGCTTTGTGTTCATGTGTCTGGGGAGGGCTTATCTTCAGCCCTGACAAGCAAAGTACTTGGTTTTGTTATTCTTAAGTATCAAGATTCTTAAGTATTGTGTATAAATACTTGTTTCTGGTTGACTTCATACAGTCATCCCATTTCATACTAGTTAACTGCTGCCAGAGCAGAAATGCTTTTAATCTTTACCTTGTAAATTTTTAATTTTTACCTTGCAAATATTAATAAGCTACAATATTGCTTGTATGAATATTGCCATAAAAACTTACGGGACTGTTCTAATGCTTAAAAGTTTAGAGGACTAGAGTTTCTCCACTTCTGTCCTGAGTTTCAGTGATGCTACAGGTACAAAGTCTATTACAACACTTTTGCAGGCGTTCAGATACTTAGTGTGTGACTGAAAAATATTACTCTCCAGCCGACTACTACTCTTCAGTAATTATTGTATAGTCATTGTGATGTCCTGACTGCCTCCACAAAAATACCTTCATTTGTTATAGTTAATATTAAGTTTGTATTTTGATGCTTGGATTTAGCAGTGATAAAATCACCTACTTTTAATATGTGCAGTGTATTGGCTGTTAAATGCATAAAGGATTTTTATGGTGTGTCTGTTACAATTTATTGGCATTGCTGATCCTTCTGGCTGTTTCACTGAAGAATGGTAACTGAATTTGCGAGCTGAAAGATTGCTTTGCTTTAAAGAAGTGCACTGGTTTTGTAGTGAACTTGCTGCTGATGGATGGGTTTCCAATTATTTTATGTGTTTGGGAAGAGAAGAGAGAGAAGATATGAAAATAAGGATGAGGACACCAGTTGAAGATTTACATCCGAGAATTTCCCACCTTCCCTATTTTCTCCAAAATGTGAGAAAATAAACATCTACATCCAGTTTTAATCTAACTATTGTAGTGTTAGAGAATGATCTACATTCTGGAAGGGAAAAGATGGCGCTGAAAAAAAGTCAGAAGTTCTTTGGTGTCCTCGCTGCTGCATGTGAATGTGCTCACCAGATGCTAGCCCCAGCTCTGCAGAGTGAAGAGGACTCTGGCACAGTGGAAAATAGATCCCTGGTGTCTAACATGTTATCTCAGCCTTATAATATGAACGTGAATGTAAAGTGCTTATTATTACCGATGGGGTGCCTTTTACATGAGAGGGGAGTTTCTTTCCTTTCTTAAGGAATGTATTTTCTAGATTCTTTGACTTCAGTGAAACATAAATCTGCAGTCTGCCGTCATCTATCACAGGTACCCCACAATTCCTTGCTTCATTTCATTTAGTCCACAAATCTTTCTTTTCATTTAATTTTCACTATAAATCAGAGACTAACCCGTTCTACAGCGAAGTCTGAAGAGTTTTTTATAAAAGCTGGTAGAAAGAATGCCTTACAGCACCTATAGTCACGTCTAACTAGCATGGGCGGTCACAGGTGGGTGCCTCAGGGAGTGATGCAAAAGAGGGCTACATAGTGCTCCACTTGCAAGACTTAGAATGGAGCATTGTGCAACCCTTCAGAGCTTGCAGCCAAATACCACAAGCAGTTATGTGGATCTGGCTGTGTCCCCAAACCAGTTGGCTACATTTCTCCAAGGGCAGGGTACGCTGCTGGGCCTCTTAACCAGCCCTTATGCAGGAGAGCTCCAGTCACTGGGTAGGGCAGGATGCAGCTGTTTGTTTCCAGTTGTTCTTGGTACATCATTTCCTCACCCCTGCATCCAGAATGTCACTTTGAGTTTTGGCACTAATGAATGTGAAATAGATTATTTTATTGTTGCAGAAACAAGATTTGTTTTGCTGTGACCAGTAAAGGACAAAACTTTTTTTTTTTTTTCATTTCAGCATGTTCCTTAAAGCTCTTTTTATTCCCTACTGTGAGTAACATATCTGATGTTGCTTGGTGAATGCTGGTCACCAAGTCAATAAATGTGGTTTTGGAGGCATTTCCTCTCTGAAAAGGGTATATCCCTGTCTTGAAAAGAATGAATTATTCACACCATCAAGTAAGCAACAGTAAATCTTCAGCTGAACACCTTCAAAAATTGATATGTTTAAACAAACTGCCCTTATAAATAACCTTTTACCCAGAGGTGGAGTTGTTTTACATCACAAGGGCTGTAGGAACCTAAATGTCATAAATAATATGGATAATCTTTCCTCTTTGGTACTCCTGGAAACCTCTCCTCTTCCTCCAAATAATAGAAGGTTTATAAAATACTGATAGTGATAAACTAATTAAGGTAGGATCTGGCTATGTTATCTAATCCACTTATTGATTCATATCTGATCCAAACCTGCTCTGAGAACTTTTGTGTATCAGCACACCGTGATCCAGCATTTATGCCTTTTGGAGATAATTTTGCATTGTTTCTAGGTCTGAGTTTGTTGAATATGCCATCATCTAATACTTGATTATTCAGGGAAGCTACATTTTTCCATGGTGCCCTCAACCATACATATTGTGGAGACACAAAGGAGAGTAAATATATTTTTAACACTACTTTATAAATCTCTAGTTCACACACTTCTGGAGACTGAGTATACCTGGGAAACACAATTACACGGTTTGGTCAAAGCCATGCTCTCCTGACAAAAGGAAGAAGTAAAACTAAAGTGAAACACACACCATGAATTTAAGGCTACCACATGTCAGAATATCTGTATTTTGTCTTCCTTTTTTGTTTTACATCTCAGAAATTTTGTCTGAGTGGAGAAAGAGAACTTTGGGCACCTACTTAGGGCTAGTGGATGTCTTGCAGCTGCTTGCAGAAGCAGTAGGAGTAGCGATATCTGTGAAATGACTGGAAGTCTGTCACATCCACTGTGCCCAGCTAGTAAATATTACAGGAATTTTTGTCACGAGCATGATGTGGTCAGACTGTATGCGCACTGGTTTGCAGGTCATTTGTACACTGCTATTATTTCTGTCTGGGAAATCCTCTAGAGAAACCGGGGAACCCTCCTGGGGAGGCCAAAAGGCTGAACAATCAAAGCATTAGACTGTGACTCAAGAGATTCAATAGGCTTTGGTGCCAGCTCTGTGATGCCAGAAAAGTCACTTTACTACCAGATGTATTAGCTTCCCTACTTCAATAATAGGGATAACGATAGTGACTTTTTTCCCCAACTGTTTCTGATCTATGGATAAAAAAGCTTTGTTAAAACTAAATATACCTGCTGAGTTTAACATAGTATTCATGCCAAAATAACCATACTCCCATTAGAATCAGAAAGTGCTGTTGACTGACCTACAGTTGTGGCATAAAGGAGGAAATAATAGCCAGGATGGTGAACACAATTTTAAAGTTTTAATTTATGCATATTACAAAACTGGAGTAAATCTGCTGGTATCTATAGAGTTAGTCAAGGCTAAGGCATGTGCGGCTGAGAATATTACCTAGCATGGAAGTTCTTATTTTAATTGCAGAAAATGAATGGAGGACTGGTCAATTTAAAGAAAAGGGAATCAGACTGGCATTTAATGGATGGTGAAGGAAGTTTCAGCCAGAGGCACAAGACAGAGATGCGTGTTTTTCATTAGTCCCCAATGCTGTCAGTTGCTCTTGGATGTTAAGAAAGCAAAGATACAGCATAAATGAACACGCTGTGTTATCCTATTTCTGTGCGTGCTTGTGTTCAGCGCATGCAAACACACTTCTTGCCAGGTTGAAATTGGAGAGATATGGATTTGATGGATGGTCAATGGCTCAAAGTCCAGATGGAGATCAGTGACGAGTGGTGTCCTTCAGGGGTCCGTATTGGGACCACTATTATTTAACATCTTTGTCAGGGACATGGACAGGGGGATTGAGTGCACCCTCAGTACACTTGTGGATGACACCAAGCTGAGTGGTGTGGCTGATACTCTAGAGAGACAGGATGCCATCCAGAGGGACCTTGACAGGGTTGAGGAGTGGGCCTATGCAAACCTCATGAAGTTCAACAAGGCCAAGTGCAAGGTCCTGCACCCGGGTTGGGGCAATACCAAGCACAAATACAGGCTGGGGGATGAGTGGATTGAGAGCAGCCCTGCAGAGAAGGACTTCGGGGTACAGGTGGATGAAAAACTGAACATGAGCCGACAATGTGCGCCTGTAGCCCAGAAAGCCAACTGTCTCCTGGGCTGCATCAAAAGACGTGTGGCCAGCAGGTTGAGGGAGGTGATTGTTCCCCTCTACATCCAGCTCTGGAGCCCTCAGCACAGGAAAGACACGGACCTGTTGGAGCGGGTTCAGAGAAGGGCCACAAAAATGATCAGAGGGCTGGAGCACCTCTGCTATGAAGACAGGCTGAGAGAGCTGGGGTTGTTCAGCCTGGAGAAGAGAAGGCTCAGGGGAGACCTTGTTGCAGCCTTTTGGTATTTAAAAGGAGGCTTATAAGAAAGATGGGGACAAACTTTTTAGCAGGGCCTGCAGCAATAGGACAAAGGGCAATGGTTTTAAAGAAGAGGGTAGATTCAGATGAGATATAAGGAAGAAATTTTTTACAATGAGGGGGGTGAGACACTGGCACAGGTTGCCCAGAGAGGTGGTAGATACCCCATCCCTGGAAACAATCAAGGTCAGGGTGGACGCGGCTCTGAGCAACCTGATCTAGCTGAAGATGTCCCTGCTCATTGCACAGGGGTTGCACTAGGTGACCTTTAGAAGTTCCTTCCAACCCAAACTATTCTGTGATTCTATGATTCTAAGATTCTATGACAGAAGGAAGTTTCTCACTGACTTGGCTTTCCTGCGTCTCCTGTTTCATGACGATGCCAGGATCAGCTTTAGCTGGCTGCTAGAATCCACTCTGCACAGTATGCACAAGAGTAGGAAAAAATAAAACAGGTGAAGTAAGGGCAAAGTTCGATTGCTGTCTGTGGTACAAGGTGAACCAGGAAACTCTGGCAGAGGTGAAGGATTGTTTAGATACCAGCAGTTGGGTTTTTGAGAACTGAGATGATATATTTCCAAGCATGACTCCATTCTGCTTCTTCCCCCTTCCCTCTGACAGTAGATGCAATAAGGCGAGATGATAATATAATTTTATGGAAACCGACTTATTAAAATAAAATAAAGGAAAATAAGGGAAAAAAGGAAAGGAAAGGAAAGGAAAGGAAAGGAAAGGAAAGGAAAGGAAAGGAAAGGAAAGGAAAGGAAAGGAAAGGAAAGGAAAGGAAAGGAAAGGAAAGGAAAGGAAAGGAAAGGAAAGGAAAGGGAAAACAGGAGAAGAGAAGAGAAGAGAAGAGAAGAGAAGAGAAGAGAAGAGAAGAGAAGAGGAAAGAAGACAGAAAAAATCAAATCAAAGCAAAGCAAAGAGAAAATCATGGCAAACCTGCCCTCAGACATTAATCAAGTCATTGTTTCTACTTATCATGCAGACATTTGCATTCAGAGGCTTAGCTGTTGTGTATTGTGGGACAATTTCTTCTTTAATGGTTTCACAGGGTGGTAGTATAAAGTAATATGTAAGAAAAGATGGCAAATGAGGGAAACAGCGAGATGTAAATGGTACCAAAAAAGCAGGACTGTTCTTGGGCTCCAAGACTGTGCCTGGGGAAAAGGTCAGGCCGAGGCCAGGCTGCAATGTGGGTGCACTGGTGTACCCAGCCTGGCAGAGCCCATGGCCAGGCAGGGAGAGGCTGTGGGGAGCTGGTGACTGGCCCTGCTGCGGCATCACTGGGGCAGTGGCTGACAGCCCCCGGGGGCTGAAATGGGGTCCTGGGCCATAGGCAGGATGGGGGGAGCCCCAGGGGTTGGGCAGAGGCAGGACACAGAGTGGCTCAGTGCCATGGAAGACAGAATATGAATTCTTCTATGTTCTTTTTAATTTTTAATTTTTTAAAATTTATTTTTATTTTTATTTTATTTTTTTATTTTATTTAATTTTTTTGTGAGAAACAAAGGAATAGTTCTGTATGTATCTCCCAATGATCTTATTTGTACTGAACTTTTTCAGAAATCTTACGAGGGTACTTGTTTTGAATGTTAAATGGTTTAATTATTAATTGTTAGTCTTGAACTTTTTCGCAAAGCCCATGTTTGATTTTTTATGTGACCAAAGACAGTAAAAAAACACATCATTGTTTCTTTATGAAAATTTGAAATGAGACTGCAAAATATTTTGGTTTGCAGTGAATCCACAGCTGACTTGCTTGCTTTTTATTATTATTTGCAAATGTTTTTGTAGTTAGAATATTGTAATTGTATATTGTGTAAGATATTATGTGTAATACAGGCAGATTAATTGTATGGCTTACAACCAAGCTGTCTTGCATCATCAGACATTACAAGCTCGGATTATTAAGTGCTATGAGAATTTTAAGTTACAGCATCTCCAAGAACTTGCCACAATATATAGAGATGGTTTGGAAAGTGTTGTCTTTCCCTCAATACATATACTCAGTTAATACATGATTCAGAAGAGCATCACATAGTAGAAGATTAGGATGATGCACAGGAAGAAAAACAAGCAGTAACTATAGCAATGTTACATTTCTGTTACAAATGCTATTTAATCAAGTTCTGACATGGGAGACTATATTTTATTTAAAGCTTGTTTCACAGGTTCAGCTAGTTGTAATGCATTTTTCTTAGCAGATTTGCAAAGAATGCAAATAGACACTGTATTCCTACCTCAGTACTCTAGTGAATATTCTGCTTACTGGCTTCTCCCCTTCCGCAGCAAGCCAGTTTATTTCACTGAATCAGACAGAATAAGGGGTATATAGAAGTCTGTCATAAACAGTGTGCCGATACTTGCAAAAGTGCAGTGTTTTGTGTCTAATATCTTGAGAGCTCATTTGGTTTTTTTTGCATAGCTTGCTTCTAGACCTTTAAAAAGCTTTGGTAGGTATATCAAATCACATTGAAGATGAAGCCTTTGTAGACAACCAGTAACTCCACAAACTTGGAGTTTCATCAAAATTTAAAGACACATCTTTTAAAACATAAGGAGAGGGATTGACCTCTAGAGTTTACGTGATTGAATACTGCTAACATTTCAACTTTCTTCTGCAGTTGCTAGAGCTCCCCTGGTTTTAAATGTCTGCAGACAAAATGTTTCTAGATTTGGCATTGTCTGTTTTTGGTTATATCTGAGGAGCCTTACACACATATTGTCAAGTAGGAAATAATAGGAAATAATTTGAATGAACTGCTGTTTGAATGTACTTCTCAGCTAGCACATGACTCTTGAATACATTTGGTATACAGATTCTGGTCTATATTTTGTTGATCACATCATAGTGTTTGAATCAAATACAAAGGTCAGTTAAAAGAAAGTCAGATAAAAATGAGCTTTCCATTGTTCAATAGTGCTGAACTTGACTGTTATTTTCATACAGACTTTAAAAAAATCTTAAAAACTGAAGAAGAGAAAGGGATAGCTACATTGGCAAGTGGGCACAAACAAAGGTCCGTGTGTTTTTGTCTGCTTAAAAAGGATGTGAGCATGCGATACAGCCCTAAGCCTTTTTTCCCATTTAATTGAGCAGAAAAGTATAAAAAGAGCTAACAAAGCTCAGCAAAATCTACAGTCATGTCTCAGGAGACGTGCTGTCTGATTGCTCTGGAACATTTCCAGGTCCAAGGAATTCAGACAGCAACTCCTCAGAGATGGGACATAAGGGAAAGTCAGAGAGGATGCTTGGATTAGCTTCTTTTCCTCCCACTCTGTTTCCACAGCACAATGGTGGGTCATTCCTTGGAACACACACAAGACTGGTTCAACCTTTAGCGCACTAAGTAGAGTCAAGGTCAAGAATAATGTTTCATCCATGTAAAATGAGAGGCACACACATAATACAGTATTCATGCCGGCACTTGACAGCTGCATTTCTTTTTGTAAGAGTTGCCCTTTGTTACTGACTTCCTCTAGCTTTTGAAAACAATGGCACTTAGGCTTGTCAGATGACCACAAGGATCTTCAAGTCTCAAGCAGAATTCGTTTTCCTAGTGACTGGCTTCTCTAAGACACCTAGAGAAGTTGCTCTAGGAGACCTAAAGCTTAAGTTCCTGTCGTAGTTCAAATAAGGAATGGAGAGACAGTCATTGAAAGAAAATGTATGCAATGTCATAAAGAAAATAAGCATTAAAAACAGTTTTAAGAGAGAAGAAATAAATTGTACAGATTTTAGAGATAAATTCAGTGACCAGTTAAAATGTGTTTGAATCAGATTATTTATTTGTGCTGCAAAGTAGATGTTTCTTAAAATTGGAAGGCATTACTTTCATCCAGTACTGAATATTTATCACTCTTGTTTTCTGCCTGCCTCTGTTCTTATGTTGAATTAGTTAGTGTACAACATAGCCCAGTTTCACTCCTGCATCTCGGCTTGTAGTTCTGTGTTTTTAGTGTTTTTTTCTGCTTGATGTGCTCTGACTGTATGCAATCTTTTGACTTGGTCCTCATCTTTTCTTCTTTAAAATATCTGTCTGCCACAACTGAATGGGATGCATTTCAAGGTCATTTAGTTAAATCCTACAGAAGTGATGTGGATTTTTGTCAAAAATCAGATGTATTTGAGGGAATGGCAAAAGTGATAGAAGAGTTCAGTCTCTCTGCGTACTGAAGTTCTGATCTGAAGTCCAGAAAAATCAGTAGAAATACTCCACCTGTCTTTTTTGAAGTTTTTGTCAGGTGTTTGAACCAGTCACTCACTACTAGACAGCAGGAGAAAGGAAAGGAATGAACAGATTTCCCGTTCTGCTGCACACAGGTTAAGAAAAAAATCATCTTGATTTTTTACCCAAGAACATTTAGGCTAGAAATATCAGTCAGTCATCACAGCCTAACTGATTAATTTAACACTGATTACTTAAAATACATTTTCCTTCTTCCTTCTTTGAGAGATCTGACCTTCTGTTGATTGGCTTTTAGTAACTGCTATAGCCAATTAATCTCTTTATCTCCATTATTGTAAATGGGTCTTTTCTAGCAGGCAAGTTTTTCTGTCACATTAATATGTTCTCATTTTCTTTTAAAATATATTCCTAAATAGTTAATTCTTAAATTGCTCAGATACAGTGGATTTTTGTAACTCAGAAGTTTTGGGCTTCTTTGAGCAATCCATAACATACAGAAATCATGTTTGTTTAATAATGCAGCTGTGCATGAATTACTACTGTTCATTGTTTTACAGTATAATACAATATTTATGCTGCAACAATGATGAGGACTGAAATGTTAAAATCATAGCAAGCCACAGAAAAATGAGGACTAAAATGCTGACTTGTGTTTAAGAAAGAAGAATCAGAAAAACTTTTCATGTCTAAAGGCTTGAAAAGAACACTGAATTTGGGAATGTGTTATAACTGAATCCTGGATTAAAAGAGGAAGCAAACCCCTTATGAATTTCTGTATGAGATAATGTTATTCACAGTACTCCTTACTACATGTATGCTTTAGGAATACATGTATGCTTTTAGGTACATTGTATGCTTTTAGGAAAGTTAGGAAGAAGTTTTTCACTTTGAGGGTGGTGAGGCACTGGAACAGGTTACCC
Organism: Anarhynchus alexandrinus; assembly: GCA_008711295.1. Classification (NCBI taxonomy): domain Eukaryota; kingdom Metazoa; phylum Chordata; class Aves; order Charadriiformes; family Charadriidae; genus Anarhynchus; species Anarhynchus alexandrinus. The sequence continues at coordinate 736,171 of VUYV01000143.1, forward strand.
AGAGAGGTTGTTGAGGCCCCATCCCTGGAGGTGTTCAAGGCCAGGCTGGACGTGGCCTTGGGCAACCTGGTCTAGTGGGAGGTGTCTGTGCCTATGGCAGGGGGGTTGGAACTCGATGATCTTCAAGGTCCTTTCCAACCTAAACCATTCTATGATTCTATGATTCTATGATTTAGTTCAAGTTATTTGATTATATCTTTTGCAAGCAGGGAATGTCATCTCCATGGATGACATGGATACAGGACTTAACAACTTCAGATTTTTTTTGACTGAAGAACAAAGGGTTACAGAAATTAATCTTCTGTTTCCAGTTTTGATTCTCAGCATATTGTTTTTGTGGGAAATTATATTGTCATATTGTATCAGACCAGGGGTATCTCTAGTCCATTGTCTTTTGTTTACACCATTTCTATACAGTTCTCCCTGACCACATGCAGGAAATCTTTCTTTTTTTTATTATTAAAAAAAAATAATCTATGTATTTTTAAAGACTTCTGTTACTTTCATCAAACTGACTGATTGGTTTGATTGTACAGGAGTGGAACAGGATGATTAGCCTGTGATACAACGGAAAAACATTGGAAAGCAGAGAAGACTGAATTGTGTTTGGTCCTTGCCTTGGAACCCTGAAGGGGAGTTATTATATCTAGAATACCTTTTCTGCTTTAGCATGGTTTTTCTCCTGAATGACGAAAGCTGAATTTTTTAGGGGGAGTCCTGAGAAACAAAAGATATAGGAAAGCTAGGTGATAGAGGAACTAGTTTTCCATGTATCAATAAATCATAGAATCATTTAGGTTGGAAAAGATCATGTTTATGATCATCAAGTCATCNAACCATAAACCTAACACTGCCAAGTCCACCACTAAACCACGTCTCTAAGCACCACATCTACAGTCTTTTAAATACCCCCAGAGATGGTGACCCAACCGCTTCCCTGGGCAGCCTGTTCCAATGCTTGACAACCCTTTAAATTTTCTCTAATATCCAATCTAAACCTCCCCTGGCACAACTTGAGGCCATTTCCTCTTGTCCTATTGCTTGTTACTTGGGAGAAGGGAGTGACTCCCACCTGGCTACAGGTAGTTGAAGAGAGTGATTAGGTCTCTTCTGAGCATCTTTTTCTCCAGACTAAACAACCCCAGTTCCTTCAGCCTCTCCCCATAAGTCTTGTGCTCTATACCACTCACTGGCTTCATTGCCCTTCTCTGAACATGCTCCAGCATGTCTTTCTTGTAGGGAGGGGCCCAAAACCGAACACAGTATTCAAGGTGCGGCCTCAGCAGTGACGAGTACAGGGGGACGATCCCTTCCATAATCCTGTAGAATCAGTCAATAGAACTGTTCTGAATTGATTGAATACTGAAAAATATCCCCAGATGTTACATATTTAGTGATTATTTCTGTTATACTTTGACTTTGCTGGCTTTTTTTTTTTTAATGAGTAGTCTAATGAGTTACAGTGAATTTCATCCACATCTGTAATCAATATTGAAGATATTTTTATTATTATGTACATGGATGTAATTTCCAGACACTTCAGTCAAGACCTGTTATGCTAGTGCCTATCATTATGAGGTTTCAATATTTGCACAGAAAATTTGCTTTCTGTCACTCATACTTCACAAAGGGTTCTGGATGCACAATTCATAATACAAACCATTCAACTTGATAATATTTTGCTGCAGAGAACGTGCCATGACGCAAACTGCCTTTAGAAAGGATTTTGTTTTCTGGAGACCTAGCTTTGATGTGAATGGGAAGTTAACAGTGACCAGAAAACACTAGGATAGTTTTCCTTAAATAAAGTTGTGGAAAGGCAGTTTTAGCCAGCTGTGTTAAATGTATGCATTGTTAAATAAACATTAATATGCGTGTTAAGAAAGAATGAGCCCAAGATGCAAAGTTCCCTCTGAAATTACACTGAATTTAGCAGAAATTTAGACCTAGTTGTCTCTTTCAAGCTCATATCCACTTTGAAATGGCATATGCTGTGCTTGCATTCAGGACACATACCCAAAGCAAAGCCACTGTTTTATCTATAGGCCACATGGGTTAAGAAGGTTCCTTAAAAATTGTGCTGGCTGGCATTCAAAATATACATGCATGTTTCATAGTTGGCTTCACCTCAACAGTCTTTAGTTGCTGTAGTGATTATTCAACTGCTTTTCTCTATTAAAAAAAGGGTTGGAAATGTAGTTCTCATCCCATTCATGTCAATGGCAAAATTCTGCAAATGTAATTCTTTCTACTGAAGGAGAAACCAGCATAATCTCAGCAGTATTTGTGGTCTATTTCCAGTTCCTACAGCTAAGATAGGCTGGAGCCACAGACCCCATTCCTTGCTTCAGAGCAAACTCTTCTCTATTGAGTTACTCAGCTGGTAGCTCTGGCAGTTCCCCAGCCAGGCTGAATTCACACAGTGGAGAAAGAAAGTGTGCGAAGAGGGAATTTACACACAGAGACTTTTGTTTTGCACAGCAAGCTGTCTCAGGCACAGAGGCTGGATCTAGGTGTAGCCTGTATTACTGACCAAAGAAAGTCCTTCCTCTGCCAGCTCCACTTACTAATGGCTTCCTCGCTGCATCGTTCAGAAAACAGGCAATGCAAAAAAAGGAGCAAATCCCACTGCTTCCGCTGTCCTGCTGTTAGGGCAGAAAAGAAAAAAAAAAGTCTGCTCTAATGTCTGTGTTCAGCCCTCTTGATGGATACAGGTTTCAAGGCTGTAGAAATGCCCACTAATAACAAAGAATAGTCTATGGCTATTTGACTGGCAACTACAGTAGAAATCTGGACATAGAAAGTCATTGAATGAGGAATTTTAAAGTAGTGAATTTGAAGAATGCTCATGTTTCAGAAAGCAGGTTTCACATCTCCATCATGTGATGTTCACAGTAGAAAATACTTTCCTTATTCCATATGTTTTCTGTAAAAATCCATTCTGCTGTTCAGATATACTGCACAGATGTATTAAGAGTCCCACATATAAGGAATATATGATTCTCTCATGAACTTTTTGCTCTGGTACAATACCGTGTTTCCAGAAGCAGTCAATTTGTATGCTTTAATGGAAGATGTAGAAATAATGCAAATATATTTTTGCATTCAACGTGCCCATGAATTGTTTGTTAACTGGAAATAAGCTCTTTTCTTATTCAATTTAACCATTGCTGAATATGGACTTGAGCCCAAAGAAGTCAACAGAAGTCTTTCCATGGACTAAAATAGGCTTTGAATCAGGCCTTGTGTTTTTATAATTAGATTTCTTCATAGAAAGCTCTTTAATTTGTACAGTATGTTCCTTTCATACAACAGGGAAAAGTGAAATTTCTTTTAGTAGCAGATATTCATAGATTAGAAGGATGGAACATTTTCCTTATTTAAATATCACAAGAGATTAGAACTGTGTAATTGGAAAATGAAGTGGGCGATATGGTGTGACAGACAAGACAAATATAAAAAAACAATGAATGATAAAGTAAATAGGTAATTATTTTTTTTAACAAGAAGTTTCCCTCAGTCAGGGATGTGAATTGGTGTAACTATCTTGGTGTTTATACATGTCTAGGAGCCAAAGCTTAAGACATATTTTTGCATTTTTATATGCTTAGACAGGGCAAGAAGGTTGAGGTGAATACAGTTTAATAGGTAAAAGCAAAAGCTGTGCACACAAGCAAAGCAAAACAAGGAATTAATTCACTACTTCCCATTGGCAGGCAGGTGTTCAGCCATCTCCAGGAAAGCAGGGCTCCATCACATGTAACAGTTACTTGAGAAGACAAACACCATAACACCAAACATCCCCCAGTTCCTTCTTCTTCCCCCAGCTTTATATAATGAGCATGACATCATATGATATGGAATAACCCTTTGGTCAGCTGAGGACAGCTGTCCCAGCTGTGTCTCCTCGCAACTTTTTGTGCAGTCCCAGCCTACTCGCTGGTAGGGCAGTATGAGGAGGAGAAAAGGCCTTGACTGCTTAGCAACAGCCAAAACCACCAGTGTGGTATCAACACCATCCTCTTCACAAATCCAAAACATAACACTATTAACACCTGCTAGTAAGAAAGTAAACTCTATCCCAGCTGAAACCATGACAGGGTGGGCCCAGGTTGGGCAGTGTGTCTGCAGCATCTAAAAGTTTCTTGCCCAAGCTAGGAGCTTAGAAAAAAATGTTCCAACTTATCAGTGATGACAACTATTTCATTTAAACACATGGGAAAGAGATATCAGCTCTCATATAACATAAATCATCTCCTAATTATGTTGCTGGGTGTGAGAAACCTCCCTGATGGCATGCTATTCCACACTTCTTTACTATTGCACTGTCCTTTGAAGTTTCTTACACAGAAGCCCATCCATCTAAAGGGGATGCTGCACTCCATGGACCAGTAGACTAATTTAGGATGACAGTTCCTATGTTTCTCAGAGAAAAGCACGATGTGAGCTCAGAAAACTAAAAATATCCATATGTTTTTGATGGGAGAAGCGCATTTTTGCCCAAGAAATTTCACAAGATTGTTTTACTAACTTCTTTATTAATCTATATGCCATATAAGATGTACTAAGAATGGGTAAAAAGTAAATTAATCTGAATTTGATGACATGTAGAGATAGGCTCACCTTTGGTTGCTACAGTTGGGTGATTACTCATCTGTTCACTGATTTAAAGAGGACTGAGGATTTGTTATTCTTTCCTGTAGGAGAGAGAACACCCCATGTCTGGGACTGCCTAGGGCTGTTTGATGAATTGCTAGGATTTGTCCTGTGACTAATTTCTAGAATCTGATCATCCTGCACTGGATTCTAGTCCCAGCGCGCTCTGCTGGGACTTATGGTATAAAAATGCAGTAAGTTCATGTAATATGGCTCCTCTTAAAAAGTAGTTCAGAGAACACTATGTGAAAGGTGCTAAATAAGAGCAGCACATGCCGAGTTTCTTTATAAAAGAATCTTACTAGGAAATAGTTTTCTGTGAATCTTCTTTCCGTGAGATCTAATTGCTGTGGGAAAGCCCTCTGAGCAGGAACATGAAGACCATTTTCTGGGCAAAGAGGAGGGGGTGGCGAAGGTGGAGGAGAAAAACTGGTACTTATGGATAAGAGAGAACATGTCTGGAGAAGTAATGGAGAGAAAAGTTGGCAGCAATGTAAAGCCATTTTTTGTTAGATAACAGTGAAGCTACCAAAACAAATAGTTTCTCATAAGTAAACACTGCGAAGTGGTAGGTTTAAAAGAATAATAATAAATGGTGAGGAATTACATGACACTTTGATGTTGAAGAGTTTCTTAGTTTACCCACTCTTCATTGTGCTTTAAATTCATGGCTAATCCTGATACTTTTCATTTAGTTTAAAATTTAGAACAAATGTGCAATGTTAACCCCCCACCCCATCTGTCTTAAGCAGAGCCAATGGCAGTCGCAGTGGCATAGCTACAAGGCCTGGCAAAAGGCCTGGTATTGCTCAAACATTGCTTAGTAGGTGGACTGGCTGGCATCTCTAAACATCTGTAGCCTGTCCAAAGTTGTCTGATGTCAACTCAAGCATGGGCAACACTTTAAAATGAAAAGCAAAAAATTGTCTTTGAAATCCGTAAACTAAAAGAAAAAGAAATTACCAGCCAAACTGGCAAAAGAAAAAATAACATGCACCATATACTCTTGACATTACAAAATAAATTAGAAAGTATGTTATAGTTATTGGCACAGACACTGAGCTCTTCCATCCGCAGTGTGGGAAAAGCTACTTTAATCCATACAGCTTGAACACTGGTCTCCTACATCCCAATTGAGCGCTCTGACTGTGGGCAATAAAATTCAGTTACTCTCCTTCACTGCCTCTACCCGCTCCAAATTAATAGTTAAATATATATAAAAACCAGAAAAAGTCCAAAGGTGACCTAAGGGGAAGGTGCTGAATTCTGGCTCCTGCATTTGTCAGGGAGGTGGGAGACCAGTGATGATATCCACACTCAAACTGGGGCAAAGTAGGCTTGCATGTCAGTGATCAGCATTTGGGTACGTGTGTTGCCAGCTGCTCTGCTGTGGGGCTGGGACTGCTGCTGAGGTAAGAGTTCCTGTGCCTGTGAAACCATTTCAACAGCAGCGTAGCTGGAAGGGAGCCAACTCTGCGAAACATCTCCTCATTTTATAGAAAGCAAACTAAAAAGAGTTTCAGGCAACCCTTGTTGTACAGTACCTAAAAACTTGCTGGAAGGCGCTTGGAAAGTCGAAACCAAAATGCTTATGTTAGAGAAACTCAGGAACCAATTATTGACAATGAATCCAGGCAGGAGGATGGGAGATCTGTAACACGAACAGATACAAATGTCTAACATTTCAGTCCACTCAGCAGAAACCAATGAGATAAGACTCTTATTAAGCAGAGAAAGCAAGTTGTGGGAATATCAGATCTGAGAACTGGCATTAGAAATGAGCAGTGACTTGACTGGCAGCTCTCCAACATTTCCCTACACCCCACGCAAAGCCTCACAAGCAGTGCAACGTCTAAGACTACAATTTAACTGAAATTAAAAGATGAGTTGCTTGAACTAATTCTGGTCTTGGCACATAATTTGGTTTCTGCAGCTCTAGGAAGGTGGGACTTAGATGTACTAACAAACTGAAAAATAACCCCTGATGCTTTATAAGCAATCAAATTTATGCAAAGAACATGGCATTGCAAAGCACATTAAGGTTTTTGTTTTAACTTTTTCCTGTGTGATTTGTTGCACTTTTGTAGTTCAAATAGAAGCAAAGTCTGTAAGAATCTTGCTTCTTGGACCTGGTACACAGAAAGACATATTCTCATGTAATCAGCTTAGAAATTTTAATGATACTAGAACTGAACTGGAAACCTAATTTGATATCACATCCAAACCTATGTACAGTCACTATTTTTAAAAACAGTACTTTGCATTAAGTTACAACAGGGGGAGTAAATGGGGGAAACAAACAGGTTTTGGACTTTACAGGGAACAATATCTACTCCTGTATTAATTCAGTGTCATTACTCCTGTCTGTTAAGTGTACAGCTTTCTTACTGTTAACATCATTGTGAATGCACACATAGTTAACCTTACCAACTTGGATCTAAGACTTTTTTATTAAATACAAACCACTCTGCTACTATAGCTGATGTAGATGTAGAAATTGGTAGTTATAGGCAGTTAGTTTTCATTGCATCATTCTTAGCTGCAGGCCCCAACACAAAGAAGATGTAAACCAAGAATTTGATTCTGCATTTTCTCTATGTGTATATTTGCGTGCCTGTTTATAAGTAATAACAAAACAGCAACAAGAAGAAAAGAGCAGATAAGAAGGCAAAACCGGAGAGAAAAGACAGAATCTCTCTGATTTGCTCCCCACTTTAGTTTCAAAGTAGAATGGTCCTTACAAAGGTAGGTCTTTTAGAGGATGGATGCAAAAAAATGTTTGTGATGATGTGGAAATAAATAGAAAGTGCATTGTGGGGTTACAAGAGGATGGTGAGAACCACTTGAGAGTGAGTGGAGGAGCAAAAGACAGCACAGGAGGCATAAAAATTGGAAGGCAGTCAGAGAAATATGAGAGACAAAGATAGAAGAGGCACAAGAAGAACAATTGCAAGAAAACCAGATTAGAATGAAGATTAATTAAGTTTTTGTGAGACCATTCTTTTTGAATGTTGCTGTTTCTAGCACAGATCTAGCCCTTTGGCTGTGGTTTGCGTTTTGTCTAGAGACTGGGATTGGTATTTTGCTCTGACATTTATTTAAACTATTGCCAGTGAAGCCTGAGAAGGAGTTATATAAGTGTTTGGGGTGAAATTAATTTTTTCTAGCATAGTTTTGCAACTCCATACTTCCCAGATATTTGGAGCATAAGCAGTAAGCTTCCTTGGAAATCATGAACTATTTGTGTCAGAAGTCCCTGTTCTGAAACTGGAAAGGCAGTCAGGGTGTCTGCTGAAGGACTGGACTTGCACTTACGTGGAAACATAGCCCATCAGTGTGATCAAAAATATAAAATACAAAAGAACTATGTCTACCCAGTGTGGAGACACTGAACTAATTGCTAGACATTTATGTTAGATTGTCTGCTGAAGTCCTGGCTTCTGAAACAGTTTGGGATCGAGTCCTGAAAGTTATTGAAAGCATTGCATGTTTCCAAATCATCTAAAAGACTTCTTCCTATCAAACAAACCTTCTTTTGGAAAAGAGAGAACTTGTTCTGTCTTTTCTCAAGAGTTCTTGAGAGAACTCTTATAACAAAGTTCTACATTCACTTTTTAAGTGAATTTAGTGTTACACTTTCGTTTTTCCACTCTGAGTAATACAGTTCCAGTATAACTGCACTACAGGGCTCACCAATCTCATAAGTGAAAGATTTCTCTAAACTAGAAATCTGCAAATTTCGAAAATGTTGAGTTGAAATCTCAGCTTTCAAAAAGGACAAATACAGTTCTTTTCATTCCCTTCCTGAAAATACAGCACATTTGGTGAATATGAAAGTTATTTTCTGGTTTTGTAGATATTAATCTTTCATCCCATAACCTGTACAATTGTAAATAGTCTTGTGGCTCTTGGCTCTTAGTTCTTACAAATTAAGCCAGTTCCTACAAACTAAGCCAGTGTCATCTCTGCCTCATATTCATATTCAGGTGCCTGACTGTTGCCAAAACTACCAAAAAATGAGATATACCATCTGCCCTGGGTAGGTGGAAGGTTTTTTAGCTTTTGTAGTTCTACATCATGGTTCTGCATCTAAAATTCCCTGCCTGGGTACAGACACTTAATTTTCTTGTCGCCATTTGCCTATTAATAAATTTGCTAATGATGCTTCAGATGATATTCGTACACTGCAGTAATTTCATTTGTGATACCATCCTCCAAAACACCTCAAAGGCAGGATTTAACTGTCAGATAGCAATTGTCCCATACAAAACTTACTTATATGTAGTCAATTAGGAATTGAGCTCTCCCCAGAAAACAGCCTTTATTGGTGGCAGAAAGATAGTTGTCATCTAGAAGTTCACTTCCCCTTGTTCTACTTGTATACAAATTGTAAATTTTCTCTGTTTAGACCTATTTCTGTTTTAACATATTAAAACAGATGATGTTTGAGGGGACTTCCACAAAGCGCTGTTACTCAGCCTCCTTAAAACACTTGAGCTGCCCATGATTTGGCCATTCAAATGTGAACAGTTCCAGTTAAATTGTATGGCCTTTTTTATGCAACCCAAGCATGGACTCACTATGTGACCATTCATTATGCAAATAGGACTGTCCTCACGTTAATAAGTGGATTAAGTTGTGAGAAAGCTGGCGGCTTTAATGGCTTTTAAATTAGACGACATAAAACCCATTAAATAGAACTGACTTAGGGGTAATGCTAAGTAGTTCACAAGTGAAAGAGATGTATGCACCAAATTCATCCAGGAAAAGGGTTTCTGATACACCATAGAGAAAGTTAAATTCTATCTTTATTATATGCTTGTTAGTTTGGGTCATTCCTGAAATAACAGAAACTGCAATTACTGATCTTGAATGAACAATTTGTGGTTGTTTGAAAAATCTATAATGTAACCTGCAATCTGCAATATAAGCTTGAAAGTTGCCTCTGAGCTGCGTTTTCACATCTTGTTTTCCAAATAACCATTTCTTGTTTCACTGACCAACTGGTTTGTATTGTAGACTAATGCTCATGCTCGTCTACCTTAACATCATGTGCCAGCTGGAATACAGGTTGCTGTCCTCACCTCATGCGATGTTAGATACAGGGTTCATTTATTCACACAGTGCTGCTGGTGTTAGCTTAGTTGTAAATGAGCATTATTAACACATTAAAGGTGATGCATTATATCATACGAAGATGCACCTGCGTAGAGCACTGCACTACTATATAGAAATCATATGGTGATAAGAGTGGTGGTAGAAATTGGATATACTTGAAGTAGTATTTCTTGAATGTGTGAATTTTGAACACTCCAAAATGACGTAATTAAGCATTTTTAAGGGCTATGTACTGACTTGGCCTGATGTTTTTCTGTGGTATATGCTTATGATAAAAATCATTAATCAGTCGTATCTCCTGATCTCAATGCAAAAACTGTGTAGCCATCCAGTATATCATTTGATACCCTACTTCCCCAAAACACTTCTGCCTGTCATTTGGATTGATTTTAACTGGATGCTTCTGTAGGACTTTCATCAGCAGCTTATTCCATTAACTTAAATGGGTTTCTCTGAGTTACTGATGTGATGATCTCCTCCTTCAGTTTAATCTGCTGTGACTTTGAATGACTGAGTAGCCTGTGTATATACTTGCATTTACAGTTCCATCCTTACACGGTTTTCTTTTTCAGAATGACGCATTCCAGGCCACCCTGAGCCAAGCTCCTTACTATTTATTTTTTTATTGACATGAGATCAGCCAGGCAGTCTTCTGACATGTGTTTCTGCATCAAGAGAATATAAGGCCTGCCATGCCTAAGCAGACCTACAGCTCTTCTAGCCCAGAGTCCTGCCTCTGACAAGGGCCACTAGATGAATGTTTAAAGCACAACAAGAATAAAATGACCCTTCCCCTGGTATACCCTCCCAGCTTCTGGCCGCCAGAAGTTTAGGGACTTCCTGAACTGGAGGTTGCATCTAGTATGTTAATAGCCCCTGATGGACCTATCTACCATGTATTTATAGTTTTGGCATTTACAGTGTCCTGTGGCAATGGATTCCACAGCATAATTATACATTATATTGAGAAGTACTTCCTTCCGTTTGCTTAAAATCTGGCAGCCAGTGCTTTCACTGAATGTTCCTTAGTTCTCGTCTTATGCAAAATAATCACCCCCTATTCACTCTCATGTTGTTTATGATCTTGCCATTATTTTTGTTTTAATTACATTGTAAGAACTCTGTGTCTCAAACGTTTTCTCACTATGACTGCGCTTGGTGTCAGAGTTAAGAATATACTTTCTCAGCACAATAGGACACCAACAATTAATTGTTCTAAAATATTTATATTATAATATAAACCCCTCTGTGTTTAATGGGCTGAAACTTCACAGAGTCTATTGGTGTTTTGTTCTCCACAAATGACATGGATCTCCCTATTTAAATAACAGTTACAACTTAGTATGTTTATATATTCTTTGAAAGAGCTCAGTTTTGACCCCAGAAGTGTTTTTATTATCCATGCTTTTCATGGTACATTTCCCTTGTTCATTCTCTCAGGACACAAGCTCTAATACTTCACCTTCCCTTATGTTCCTATGGATTCACTGGCCATTAGAAAAGAGCATGTAAGACACATGTTTCTTGGTAGGTTCAAGCCTTTCAGACACTGCTTTAATGTAGCTAGCACAAAGGTGCTTTATATCAGTTTGGACAAACCTCAGATTTTGGCATATAAATAATTTCATGTTTAGAAAATAGATGCAGAAATAGTCTTGGCTAGTGGTCTCCCCTCAGACGACTTCTTCAAGACGGAGACTTGTTCTGGCAACAGAAACTGGGAAAAAAGGAGGCAAAATGTGCTATAAAATTTGGATTCTGCTGCTCACTAGGTTTGATGGTGTGTGGCCGGCTCACCTAGAACTGACTGGGATTCAGGTCACGTGTGCGGATGGATTTTATGCAGAATTCCCCTGGTTATGGCCAGAACAGAAGTAGGCCAGAGCTGGGTTCAGGTTTCTGGTTTCCATGTCTTCTCAAGGAGCTATCAGGACTTGGCGAAGTGCTGCTCAGAGAAGCACAGAGAGCAGCAGGGTTCAGGACTTTTTACAGTTGTTTCAAATCTTCCTTCTGTCCATCTGTGCTTTGCTCTTTTTCTTTTTCCTTTTTTTTTTCTTTTTCTTTTTTCTCTGGTCGTCTACCTCCGCTCTATGCTCTACATTCAGCAGTTTAGCAGTGGGACTGGAAATAATTATCCCATGTTAGTGACAAAGTAGGTATTTGATATTCACATGACTTGCCAAGCTTCTTTTTATTAAGGTGGGAAAAGTGTTCAGATCTCCTGATCCCTAATCTATTGCTTAACAAACTAGTTTCTGTTTCATTAAAAGGCCATGACCATCATTTCATCTGCTGAAATTCACAACTGCTCTCCCCAAATCCTTGTCTTTTCAGAGCTCAGTAGCTGTCCCTTTTTCTTAACAGCCTTTGCTTTACCATGATCTGATAAGCTACCTTAGATTGATGTTATTGCTTGCTACATGATTTCTTTAGTTATAACTTCCATACCTATTACTAAGACTGGCACGCTTTTGTTCCTCTTTGGTGGTTGCACATATTGAATTATAAAGCTATCACTACCAGACACAAATGCATACCATCAGCTTTATTTCCTTTGTCTGCTACAGTATAATCCATGTACAGCTAAGTGAAGCTTCCATTTACCACCACTTTGGCCTCTGCACAATTTTCTCATTTTAACCATGCTGTTATTCATTCTGATCGGCTGGCCAAAGACCCACTTTATCAATTGAATCTCTGAAAAAGCTTTAGCAATAATCTCGTGAGTTCACACAGGTGCTGGTTTTCTCATATGCTTCTCATATCCTTTAGTAAAGGGAAACAAATTTAGAGTGGGTTTTTATTTTTTTTTCTGGAAAATACACATTTATTACTGTTGCTAAAAGCTTTGTCTCCTTGCTAAAATCAAAAACTTTCAAAAGTAAAATAATATTAAAGGGGTGGATGTCATTTGGTGATTGTCTTTTTTTGAAAACTTGGTAAATATGAAATTTTTGCAGATTGCATACTACACCGAATTTCTGTCACCTGAAGATTTTACTGTCAAAAGTATAGAGGGCAGAGGTTTGGTAGCACTGGTTCAGTTTAGTTGATATTGCAGTTCTTGATGACTTTGAGACAGAAGTTTCAAAAATAAATAAAATTTGAAGAAACAGTAGGAATAATACCAAAGCCAGCATCACCACATGATTTTAAACTACCTAAAAAACCCTGAGGGTTTTATTTACAAGTTTATTTGCTTTTTCATTCCCTCATATTGCTCTGGCACTCTAAAAGTCTAAAAAATTATGACAATACTATTCTAGACAAAAAATAAAAATTGCTTTTTTTTAATTATTAAAGATACATTTATAGAGATTCAGAACATAGTCACCCCTTTATAAGGAATTTTAATATTTTTGTCAATTTGGTCTTTGAATAGCATTAGAAAATTTTTAGAATGACGGAGTATAACATCTACTAAGACTAATACCTTCCTCAAAACTTCTTGAATTTGAGAGCAATAGTGGTTGAATTCATATGTGGTGTCTGGAATACTTAGGATTTTTTCTGTGAAAATGAATACTTCTTACATTCAGGGACTGTGGGAGGACAGCATTATTAATATTCCTATTTCCATATTTATTCTTTCTTTTTAACTGACTGTAATGACTTGCTAATATTTCTTGCAAAAGTAATAATTTACAAATATTTTAATGCTGAAAATTCCCAACCATGCAAAAGATGAGAAGCTGACACAAGGCATAGAGAAAATGTGGACAAAAATCTAGGTTTCATGCTGTGGGATTGTGAAATGCCCATTTCTTGATCAAGCAAAAGATTTTTACAATATGTATGGGCAGTAGCTTTAAATTCTGTAGATAAATACAAATACAAAAGATTTGATAAATGCATGATTTAAAGAAATATACAAAACAGAGTATGGCTCATAAAATGGATTTTTCCTCCTTTTTCTATCAAGTATGTGTTTAAGATGTAGTTAAGGTATGTTTGGCAGATCTTTAAACAGAATCACGTCCATAGTTTATTTTTCCCCTTTCTACGCTGCTTTTCTTTTCTTTTGTTACTTGATTTATTTAAATGATATCTGACAGCTAATGCAATCTCCTTTTGGCTAAAGTGTGGGGTTTTTTTCATTTATCAGATGCTTTGCTCACACTCTGAATGTAGTTGCTATGGTATTAGAGGAATTCTGTATACATACCTGTTTACTTGGCAGAAAAATAAAAAAAACCCCACTGTTGATGATGGCAGCTTTGAACTTTCTTTTCAGGAATTCAAACAACAGCTAATTGCTTGATGACCTGAAATAAACTCATGCGTACCTATGTCCTGTATATCCTTTATGCACTGTGGAAATATTTTCTCTACTGTCTAGCCATGCACTGGCTGTGCAGCACAATCATTTTCCTGTTATGGCAATTAATATTCAAGACAAATATAAAGAATTCATAGATCACATGGTATTAAATCTTTACTGTTACAGTAAGCAAAGACATGAAAAAATCACTGCCCTTCAGTAGGTGAATTGGTGGTTTCAGGCCAGTTGGAGATGCCAGCAGCTCTAAAGCATTAATTGATGTTTTCTGGTAGTTTTAGCAGAAAGGTAAAATATTCTGTGTGAAGAGAGCTTAAACTAACTTCCAAGCTTTATAGATGGTCCCTTCATAGTTGTTTCGAGTCATGTTGGCAAGGTGGTTTCAGAAAGCTTTTGCTCCCTTTCTCACTCAATAGCTATTTCATCCTGTGGCTCGAGCCCAGACTTTGAAGTACTAGAAGCTAGTCAAAGAGTAGATTTTGTGCTTACAGGAACAATTTCCAGAGAGACCTGAATAAAAATACTCTGCCTCTGAGCAACTCTGAACACTGGGAGTGTTCTGGTCCAAATCTGTGCTTTCTGGTTTTGCCTAGAGCTCTCCAAAGGTATTACCTTAACTATGCCCCTTATCCCAAGAGTACATGTTCCAAAATATTACTTTTATTTGTAAAAAAAGTAATTTCTTTTTACTAACTGAATTTAATTCACGGCAATATACATGCAAGTTAGATTGCTACAGTGGGAAGATACCCTGCTGATGAAAATACAGAAATACTCATATATTAAATTCCTAAATTTCAAAAAAAAGGGGGTTTTGATACTTGAATATGTATTTGGTTTTATAACATTGGTCATTGGTTCAGTTTACTGGCTTTTTTTGCTGAGACAGATTATTTGGTACAGTTAGTTATCAGAGATATTTGTATTTACTGAATCCAATTCAAAAAGAGATAATCTCAATCATAGAACAAGAGTTACACCTTTCACCATACAGTTTCTGCTCTGACAAAGATGAGCTTCTGAAATGCCTATAAATCCAGGACTGCACATATGCCATATACGATTCATCTATTTCAAAATTCTAAGGTCCGTACCTGAGAAAAAAGTTTATAACTGAAAGTTCAGAGAGTAAAAGAGAAAAACTCTGGAGCAAAAATGTTTACTTGCATAAAGTAGATTGGAAAATAAAAAATTTGTTAAGCTTTGTTAAGCTGCGTACACTCATTTTGGGCCTGAGGGAGCTCACTCCTTACTGGAGCTTTAGGGGAGGTGAAACACCAGCTGCCTAAGCCCAGGTGCCATGTCAGCCCTACTCCACAGCAAAATAATGTTCTCAACTGCAATCTTTCCCTCCAGTGTCTTAACTTTTGTGGGACTAAAGACACACGGAAGCCTCTTGTCAAATTCCCAATTTGGATGCCTGTGGATGTGCTGTGGGGACATTTCTGCCTGCTGCCTATGCATGGTCTGCGTCATCTGCTGAGGAAGGGGTATGAATGGAAACCAGTAAAACCGAGAACTCATCATGTGCTCTCACACTCAAGATTTTACAAAGAAAATCATAAGTCCTGGCACATATTATCTCCCAGGGCCTATAGGTGGTTCTGCAACAGTAAAATTCCATTGCTGAGGCCCACAGCTAGAGATTTTTTTTTTTTTTGCCATGGCTGGATATTAAAATTGCTTTCTGTTTTTTTTTCAGCTTTGCAGAGATAACCAGGAAACACCCTGGTTGGAATCTCTTCACCATATAACATGGATACGAACAATTTTTCTTTCATGAACAAATGGAAGGGGATTTTTTTTTTTTTTTGCTTGGAACCTGAACAGACAAAGAGGGATGATGAGCAAGCCATATGTAGATGTAATGTGAGTTGTCTGGGGCATGACATTGCACTGCTCCATGTATTAGAAAGATCCTAGAAACTGGGGGAGAAAAAAGAAAAGAAATTACTATTGCTGATTGATTTTTCCCACTATTTTCATGATGCTAGCGTGTGGGATATAAATACTCCTGCAAAGGATCTCCTTTGCTTCTGCTTTCAGTGAGTCTTAATCAATAAGGCAAAGAGCTACCTATACAAAGAGGTGGGTGCACCCTCGACCACTGCTCTTGGGTTTCTTCTTTTGCTAATTGTACACTGTGATTTTCTTTCTGCCTTTGAGTGGCAGGCTAATGAAGTTGTTTCACAACAGAATTACCACAAAGGCATGAGGCAGGAATTAGAGCTAGTGAGCTAGAAATGTCAGCTCCTGGTGTAGTGCACCACGACTAACCATTGCAATGATCAACAGCGCTAAGCTGCCAAGTGCTCGCCATCACACATGAAAAATTCACCGAATTTGGCGCGTGGTTCAATGACCTACCTATACCTTTGTGCAATGCGGAAATCATCTGTAATTTCCAGTGTCATTTTGTTGGCATTAGACAGACAGACACACACATACACACATAAATTAGTTCTGTTTAGAAATTAGACGGGTAGGCTTTGAACTGTTGAGGTGGGGGGTATTTTGACCATTTTCTGCTTTTGGTTCTTCAGGATATGAGCCCTGTTACTGGCTTTGCTTTCTGCCGTCTTCCCCTTTTCAAGGTCACAGCTTTAAAGAGACACGACAGATACTTAAAACCGGAGGGGCAGAGGCAGGACAGTTTTATTAATATTCTAAAAATACAGAGTTTTATTTATGAAGTGTGCGAAGTATTTTAAAAGACAGTCTCAACACTTTAATTTTTATTGCCACTTGTCTCCAGCCTCTGCCAAAAATTTTCAACGCTGTACAAAGGTGCCTTTGTGGCCTAATGCTGCCCATACCTAAACTTCAGATTCTAGCCGTTAAATCCAGTTATACAAGACCTGTGTAAATTTTCATTATATCCGTTATAACTGATTTCACACAAACGACCACATTCTCCATCTTTCAGGTGAAATAAAAAAGGAAGGTCCAGAGCAAGTCTAACTATTAAAAGAAAATCCTACAGCACATTTCACAAGATTAAGCACGTTACTCGGTGTCACTGGCTGTATTCCATCTCGTGTAATTAGATTTTGCCTACCTGAAATTCCCCCTGTAGTTCTAACAGGATATGTTTATTTTTTACTTCCTGCATGAAAGCATGCACTAATTTAGATCAGCTGAGCTCTACTCTAGGAGTGGCAAAATTTCATGTTAGATGACACTGTTGTATTCATAAAAACCATTTGAGCACATAAAATGTTTCTTGCAGGCTTTTGGGGCTCCCTAAATGGAGGAAATTCCATCTGTGCTGCTTTAAATTCCTAGACACGACACTATCTCCATTAGCACTGAGATACGGACTCTGCCTTATTGCTGTGCAAAATGTCAAAAATTCAAAAGCTGTCTCACCCTGACTAATTCCTTTGGATTCAAGGTAATGGTGTAATAGGGTCATTGGCCTCCCTGGATCAGAATAGCAGCCCGTTTCATCTGGTGTGTTATTGCTGCCAGTAGCTCAAGTGCAGCAAATATCTGCAGTACTTCCTTGTAGGGAAAGTTTTTTCCTAAGCTCATCAGCTAATAGTTGATAATGCCCTAAAGCCTTGAGGGTTTGTATCACTAATTGATTTTTCTTTTTCTTCTAACTGTGGTGGTTTTGTGGCTGTTTTAAGTATGTGTCTGCTATGTGGTGTTCATCTCTAATTCACTTTGAATTAATTGAGGTCAACGTTGAATACTTCTGTTAGACAAAAAAGATTTTGCATGGCGCTTGACACTGCCACAATGGTAAAATCTTTAGATGCGTGGGCAAAGGCATCAGTATGAGCTTTTCAAATTCATTTTAAGCAGTAAAGAATTTGGGGTTGTGTCTGTCTTTTCATGGCTCAGTCACTTGTAATTGCATACCTCCAGGATGGCAGGCTCTCTTCTAATTTTCTGGTCTCATGTAGGGGCAGTGGCCTAGTAGCTTTTAGTTTTGGTTTTGTTTATTTTTAAAATATATTGTGGACATATATCCCTCTTTTTTTTTTTTTTTTTTTTTNCCAGCTAAAGTATATTCTTTAGGATTATGTGAAGTACAGTGCACAGAAGCATGTCTTGCCACAGCAGCTGGAGACGTTTTATTCCCTGCTGCTGTCTTTCAATGTGGTTTCCTCATCAGTCCAAAGTAAGAGCATGTGGCGCTGCACTGAGCAAATCCATGACGAAATTTCACTCGATACCTCTTGCAAAAAACCCCATCACCACTGGAAAACCCCAACATCTGCCCCTACCTGCCCCATCTTGCAAACTAAAACTTTCCAAAGAATGATTATACTGTCCTCAGCATCTTGCCTTTTGTCCTAACAAACTTATTTCTGTATTTTAAAAGTGTCTGTTCTGGAGGTAGAGCTCTCTCTGCAGAGCTCTATTGTACTTTCATCCTGTGCTTTGTGCTTTGCTCAGGGCACCCTGAGCACTTTCTCTGCATAATGTTCTGCCTCACAGCTGGTTGAAATCAGAGGGAGTGCTCGCTTTGGTGATGAATAAGTGGGAATTTATTCAGAGCTGAACATGAATAAAGGATGCATCCATATCTCTAACAAATAAAAGGTGTATTTATTCAGAAGAGGAGCCGTGTCTAAGGAATATGTATCTTCCACAATCAGCCCACATATTTTCAGAAAAAATATTGATGAGGGCTATGCGTCATCACTTCCACTGTGATAAATAGTGGTGAGAGAAAGGTAAGATATAGGCCTGGAACTTGGGAGAACCAATTATTTCTTTAGGTATTTTCAAATGCATTAACAAAGCATATGAATTTCCATAGATACTAACAAAACATATTCATAACTTTTATCTTTCATCCACATGGTTTTGGTCAACTTCTTGTTAGATATGCACTCCTTTTATCCATGCTCAAATAACAGTAATCCTACGTTTTAAAATCTGCTTGAGCCCAACGTAAGGCCGTTTGTTTTCTTCCACTTCAGTCTCCTAGATATCTTTTTCTTCCAGGATGCCAATAATAAGGAATTCTGTCTTTTACTGGGGATTTAGCATCAGGATGCTTTTACTATTAGAAATACTGTCAGTGGGATCTCTTACTCAGTGGCATCCCCCATGATTTGGCTTAATAGAACCACCATGGACTCAGCAGGAACATGATTTATTTTGAGCATTTCTCCAGAATACAGTTATTTTTGTACAGTTCCCCCTACTCACATAGGAAAAGTCCCTGCTTTTATAAAGGGGGAAAAGTGAAATGGCAACTCAGACCACTACCATTTCTGTTATTAATGAGCACAGCATAATTCTCCCCTGAAAATGAAATTCTGCCACAGATTTCCATGGGACCCTGAACAATTTATTTAACTTTTATTTGCCTCAGTTTCTAAATTTCAAAGGTAGACATCTACAAACAATGTATTACTTATTTAAAACATGTTTTAAAAAATGGACTGGGGAAAATTTCAGGAAACAAAATTATTGTAATGTCTCTCCAAGCAGTCATTACTTGTACGAAGCAAGCACTGTAATACTAGACATTTCATGCCTGAATTCTAAAGAGATTTAACCAGTCCCAGGTTTTAGCTTTCAGTACGACTTGCAGAGAGGCTAGCTTTTAAAATCTTTTGGTTTCAGTACCTTTCAAGAATTTCCTACAAGTAGCTCTTTCCATATTTTTGTGCAGGGTTTTTTTTTTTTTTATTTCCATTTTGTATGTAGGGATGGGGAAAACATGTTCATTTTTAAAAATACTGAATCACGAACTCCCACCTCTGCTGGCAACAGGAAAGTCTGAGGTTGTTCATTTTGCAACCTGTGCACAAAGATTAGAAATAATCAAAACAAAATTGGACCCAAAGATAAGTAGGGCAGAGAGTACTGGTTGTATCTATGTTATTATTTGAGGGGGTGCTTTATTATTATCAGGGTTGTGCTTCGGAAGCAAAATTTCTGGATTTTCCCTGCTTAGGGTGCAGAACACTCCTGGAGCGCTTGGACCAGACTGAGTTTAGATGAAAGCAAATCAGCATATGTACTCTGGGAGCACGAATTTTGTGCTCTACCTGCTTATAAGGGCTCAGGCCATGGGACTGGAGTCAACCTAGTCAGCACTAAAACTTCAAAATATTCAGTGTATCCTTGCCGTGATTGTTATGTGCTGTTCATTTAGTGTCTAAGACAGAGGCACATAGATCAAAATCAAGAACATTGTGAATCAGCATTTCCAAAGGAAAGAGAGGTACCACAGGTGTGATTAGATATATACTCATGTAGCCATGCATGGCAGGATAATACAAAACTGCATTAATATCATGTTTTAAATCCCTTAAGGACACCTCCCTCCAGTTAAACTGTACCTCACTTGTTGTTGCTATGCTCTTTTAGCTCAGTTTCATGAGCTAAAGTACTGTGAGGCTTGTATGTGCCAAAAGCAGGTCATATTAATTTATTCCCTAAAATTTGCTGCCTGTGTTGTACAGGTGGAAGCCACAATGACCATTGTCAAGTAGGTGAGGTCTGCATCTGAAGTTCAGGATGGGGCAAATGGCCCAATCATGCCTGACAAGTTGGTGGAGGAAAAGCTTTACCATATGGATGTAGTGCATTAATTTATAGGGTGAAAGCAAAATGGGGTCACATAGGAACTAACCACATGTAGATATGGCCACATTCATTTTGTCATGTAGTTGTTTTTGTAGGTTTTTTTGTAGTTGTTTTTGTAAGAGGTCTGCGCTGACCTTAATGACCCCCGCTGGTGTAGTGCTTGCTATGCATACTACTAGGTACCTTTTAAAAATCATTAACTGATTATTATTAAATACCGGAGCTGCTGTGACACTGCTGGTCAGCCTGCCCTGCTGGCAGTCATGCCATTACATGGAGAGGGCACGAAATGTCTGTAGGAGCAATGTACTCAGAAATGAGCACCTGAAATGTCTGTCCTTTGAGTCTTTTCTTGCGGTTTTGCTTTCCATATATAGAAAATGAGAGGGCGAGATAGTCTGTTCTGCATTCCTCTGAAGAGGAAAGCACAAACTCACCAGAGTTCAGCACTGGCAAGTGACTTCTGGAGCTGTTACTGCCCCAGATTTTGGGGCAGGCAGGATGGGGAGAAATGGGAGTAGTGAGACAGGGTGAGGGCAGTGCAGCGCTCCTGTAGCTGTGCTGCCATTTCCCATGCTTGATGTGCTCTCCTCAGAGCAGCACAAACCCTTCTCTGTCCCTAGATGAGCTCAGACTGCTCCTAACGCCTACTAAAATAAAATGAATTAAAAATTACTAATTGTGGAGATGTGTTTGGAAACTGGCATCTGATGACATATTCCTCTCCATATATGAGTGCTGCTTTTAACCAGCTTCCTCCCCGGTTCTCTGTATGTTGTCACGGCAAGGTGTGAATATTTTGGAGCAGTGACATAGATTGCTGTCTACACATTATGAAAGATTGTTTGTGTATAAAATAACATGGTATTGAAGACATGAGGCATAAAAAACGGATTGTAAGACGTGGATTAGAACAAAAAAAGTGTTGTAGGGGGGTTGCACATGCTGTGGTATCCTTGAAGCTGCATCATGATACAAGCTGCTCGGTGTGTGACTGAATCACAGAGAGAAGGGAAAACCCACATTTTTAACCTCTCTGTTCAGAGGCATGCTCTTCTTCTTTAAATGTTGAATGATATTCCCCTTTGTTGCTTCCCTAAAATGACTTCTTTTTAACCTTTCCGAACTATGGATACTTTTTGTAGGCCTCTAAATTCAAACCTAAAGTAGCGGTTTTTTTCTAACATCTTAGACTGTAAACACCTGCAGAGTATTTATTTACTCATTGTTTGAAATTCATTAATTTGATATAATACTCTACCCAATCTACTGCGCTGTCACAGTCATCCCGGGACTTGCTGTTAGAAGCAGGCAGAATATTTCTTAAGGATCATGACTACATTAAGAGAAAATGAAACTTCTGTGCCTCAGGGGTTTGCCTGGTGCTGCGTATGTATGAAATACATAATAAAGACCCTTCTTTAAAGTTCAATTTATTTGCAAAAAAAGACTTGAATTGTATGCCTTGTAAATACAACCACTGCTTGATTCCTTCTTCAGATTCTATATATGCTTTATTTTTTTATTCCACCTTTAATCTGAATTTCTGACAAGAGCTGGAGCACCCTGAAATAGAGACTTTCATTATGACCATTCGCCTTAAGAAGGAAAACGGATCTTCTGATTATTGTTCTAGTTGACAAACCCTTTTCTGGAAATTTGTCCTCTAATCCTTCATAAAGGTGTTTCAGCTGATGTATTTATAGTTTATTTGAAATAATTATCATATTTTTCAAGTATACAATTCATGCTCGTCTCTAAGATATTTCAGGAAAAAAGAGGTGATACAGACACAGCACGAGTTTGAACTGTCAGGTTTAGATGTGAAATTTCACAAAAATGAAAATTATCAAGTAAAACATTCCATGCCTCCCTAGGCAGGATTCAGCCAAGGTGTACATCCTTCAACAGCTGACATAGCTCAGATCAGGATTGCCCTAATGCCCTGCACAGCGAGGAAGAAGATCACCTGGAACACTGCCTTTTTTCATCTCATGTGTAGACAGCTATTTCTATTATGTCCAACTTTAAAAACCCCTACTCTGTTAAAAAAAAAACAAACACAAAACCTCAGTGAAATATTTATGAGCAAAAGAATTAAAGGGGACAATCAAGGAGCACAAGGTATATACAGGCATGTGAAAAAGAAAGAAGCAGTAATTAGTGCTGAGTTTGCTTACTGTTGTGTGTCTGGTGGTTTGCTGCAGCAGTTCAACCTCTCCATTCTAGCATTTCAGCTGTAAGCCTGCTCTGAGAAAAGCCCTGTAATAAAGCCAACATTAAGAGCGTGGTGCTGTCCTACTGCTCTCCAGCAAAACATGTGTCAGTGTCTTTTCCGAGTTACGACTTGGGAACTGTGCAGAGCACTTTCACGTGCAGCAATGGATGAAGCAATGCAATGATTTTAGCTCCTTGCTGTCAGCTTCTATCTGTTGTGTTTGAATTCTCATGGATTAACTCATTTGGAGGAGCTTTGGCCAATAATCTTTGGCAGTAACATAAAAAGACTGGTGCACATCTGGTTATCCTTCATGTTGTTTGTACTGTACACTCAAAGTCAGAAATATATCTGCCTACCTATACACGAACAAATATTTACTTTTGTCCAAGAGAAGTACTTATTTATTTTGGTCTACAATATAAGCACATATTCTACCTATTTCTACATTATCTTCAGAAATAACATTTAATATTCAAGTCACAGCAAGACAATGTCAGACATCAGGCATGATGGCAGAACTCTTGGGCCTGACAGTGCCAGGATAGTGCCTTCAATGCAAAATTACTTTTTCCTACCTGGTGACCTGAAAGGTAACAGGATGGTGGTGCTAGGGGATTCCTTGAAAGTCCAGAATAAATGCAACTCCTGATGGTGAGCACCAGACGACAGTGAGCATCAGTACTCTTCACTGGATAAAAAACTGGCTAGGTGGCCAGGCCCAAAGAGTTGTGGTGAACCGAGTTAAATCCATTTGACAGCCAATCACAAGTGATGTCCCCCAGGGCTCAGTGTTCGGGCCAGTTCTGTTTAATAATATCTTTATCAATGATCTGGATGAGGGAATTGAGTGCACCCTCAATAAGTTTGCAGGTGACACCAAGTTGGTGCGAGTGTTGATCTGCTCTAGGGTAGGAAGGCTCTACAGAGGGATCTGGACAGGCTGAATAGACAGGGAACTGCAGCCCTGTCAGTCTGACCTTGGTGCCAGGCAAGGTTATGGAGCAGATCATCTTGCGTGCCATCATGTGGCACATACAGGACAGCCAGGCGATCAGGCACAGTCAGCATGGCTTTATAAAAGGTGGGTCCTGCTTGACTAGTCTGATCTCCTTATATGACAAGGTGACTCACTTAGTGGGTGAGGGAAAAGCTGTGGATGTTGTCTACCTGGACTTTGGTAAGGCGTTTGACACTGTTTCCCACCGTTTCCCTGGAGAAACTGGCTGCTCATGGCTTGGATGGGTGTACGCTTGGATGGGTGAAAAACTGGCTAGATGGCTGGGCCCAAAGAGTTGTGGTGAATGGAGTTAAATCCAGGTGGCAGCCGGTCACAAGTGGTGTTCCCCAGGGCTCAGTATCGGGGCCTCTTACAGAATCACAGAATGGTCAGGATTGGAAGGGACCTCTGGAGATCATCTAGTCCAACTCCCCTGCTAGAGCAGGGTCACCTACAGCAGGTT
>VUYV01000143.1:760751-803075 GCA_008711295.1 Anarhynchus alexandrinus
CATCCTGTTGTCCACCAGGACTCCCAGGTCCCTTTCCACAAAGCTGCTCTCCAGCAGGTCAGCCCCTAACCTGTACTGATGCATGGGGTTATTTCTCCCCAGATGCAGTACCCTACACTTGCCTTTGTTGAACTTCATAAGGTTTCTCTCTGCCCAATTCTCCAGCTTGTCCAGGTCACGCAGTATGGTGGCACAGCCTTCCAGCGTGTCAGCCACCCCTCCCAGTTTTGTGTCATCAGCAAACTTGCTGATGGTACACTCCATCCCTTCATCCAGGTCATTAATGAATCTATTGAACAGGACTGGACCGGGTACTGACCACTGGAGAAAAGGGGTCATTATTTCTTATTGAAATAACATTGGTTTGTGTCTGAAGGTGCAAGGAGATATTGTCATTCATTTTCATTTTAAACAATGACAACATGGAAAAAATTAAATACAATGACTGAAGGGTCTTTAAACTCGATTGTTTTAACATAGACCAGATATTGTTTTTCCAAGAAATGCTTTATATTGTATTCAATTTGCTAAAAAAGGTCTGGAGGGTTATTGCTATTTCCAGCACAAAGAGTATCTCAATTAACCCAAACATCAAGAGCCCTAAATAGGTAGACAGAAAACTTTTACTAGCTGGAGAGGTAAATGACGAAGCAAAGGAGTCATCATGATAAAAAACATAAAGCAGAAAGGTAATTTTGACAGCAGCATTTTGAATGGATTTGGAGAAGCCAGCTTAATATTGGGAAACAAGGCTAACACCTGGAAGACAGAACAGTCGGGACGTGAGATGAGTAGTGACTGGGTAAATCTCGACAGGGAGAACAGACTGTATTTGGAGATATTTCAAAGGGAAACTCGCAAGACTTGAAAACAACCCAGATGCGAGAGACTTTGGAGAAAGTGAGGTCCAAAAATCATCTAGGAGAAAAACCAGGTGTTTTCTGATTTTGCTGCCTGCACTCTATCAGCAAAAGGTCTGCATTAATGCTGTGAAAAAAGGTGGTTTTAAGATTTTGCTTGGAAATGGCCGTATAACCTCAACATCAATAGTTAAGGGAAGGTTCTTACCAGTGGGTTTTGGTTTTTTTCTTTTTACTTTCAAGCTCTTATGGTGATATTTTACACTGAAGTTTTTGAAGTCAATTATATTGGGTCATAACTTACATGAAATGACATGGCTGTGGTTGCTACTTCCAAAGAATGACTAAGTCATAACATAGTTCAACCAGAAGTGCATGAGTGGAATGGATTTTGAAATCCAAATACACTGTTAAATGAATAGCTCAGATCTTAACTACTTTAAATCATTGCCATTCCATGGCAGTAAGTGTATTTACATAGATTTATTCTTGTGGAGGATTTGTCCTGTGTTTGAGTTGCTAAAATTTAATGTAGGGCCAAAATCTTCTTCTAGGCTCAGTGGGGCTCACAGACATCCAGCCTCCTGTGTCGGTAGCTGTCCAGATAGGCCAAGTTATGCCAAAGCCCTGAGAGAACGCCTCTTGGGACCCAGCTTGTATACAAAGACACAACTGTGGTTGATGCCCTTTCACAGGCTGTAATTTATTAATTGGATGGCTGCTGTTTAGGTTTCCTTCTTCCTCCTCCCCTTCACCCTCACACCATCTCTTGGGTGTACATCCCCATAAGACCACAGTTAATGAATGTTAGAAGGTTGCTATATAAAAAAGACATGCATGTACCTCTGCACATAGTTAACAAGTAATGTTCTGGTAAACAACACAGTAGGATACTTAGCACCATTCCTAAGTTTTGTAAAACAAACCATGCTGTATGAAAAAAAAATCTTTCAGTGTGTAGCTTTTTCCAAATTTCATGGATTATTGTTCATAGCTTGCTCTGGCATCAGCTTTGCAAAAGGGAGCCATGAAGAAGGAGAGAAGGGAATTTCTTATCCTTTCCTCTGTGTGATGACAAGAAAAATTTAATCTGTAAGTTTCACAAAGTCCTCATTCATGTAAAATTTCTGTTGGATTTAATCTGCTGTTGTCATTGACTTTTATGAGAAATTTTCCATGAGTTAAGAACTTCTGTGTTTAGACACTAGAGAGATTTGGTTTGGTTTTGTTTTTGAAGACAAGAGAGAATTTGTCAGGGTATGACTGACTCTCTAGATTTATATTACTAGCAGATAATTTAGTTTATAAAATATGTTTATGGAAGAACATCATTACTGATGCAATCCATTGTGAATTAGACTTTTCCAAATTATGGAGTAAGTGAATAAACACAGTGTAAATGCAAAAATCAGCTAATATATTTTGTGCATTGATTTTGACAGTTACAGGCCTGTTTTAATTATTTATGATCCTTCATGTATTAATAAATGATCTGTGGTGTATTTTATAAATAAAATGAAATCTCAGTATTATGTCAGCTCACCACAGACTCCTGTATTAAATCTTTGCTGAAAGGTGGGGAAAGACATTCAATGTTTATACAGATTATACAGTATAGCCACTGTATTCCATGGTATTAATTTGCCCACTTTCAGTCTGAATTGATTTTTCAGGCAGTCTGGAGTATCTGAAGGTGCCACAGCAGTTCTCTTGCCTGCATATTAAATGTGCAACTTCATTTCCTCTTGAATTGGCAACACAAGCATTTTTTTTTTCTTCTCTAGCGTTTGACCCTTCAGAGAGGTATTTCATTTAAGAGAGCTTTTCATGTAATTACAATTGCCAGGGAATGGTAAGACCTGGCTGTTCCACAAAGGAGGATGAGCAGGGAGCAAAGGGCAACCCAGATGCAGGGGATCTCACTGAGAAGGCTCAATCCTACAGCATCAGAGCAAGGCCATGTTGGTGACAGCGACAGGTCCTGTGACAATCAGCAACCATCAGACAAGATGAGGTGGTGAACCTGGGATGGGGTTCATCCAGGGAGGGCAGTAAACAACAGCAGGAGACAGAGCTAGAGGCAGGGCTTGGGACTGGCACTCCTGTGGTGTACCTCAGGCAGGGACCAGCTGCCCAGGGCTGAGCTGAAACTGGGTTTCTGGACCAAGAGGCATCAGGTATGTGGGTAGGGGTCTCAAGTTAGGCTGGTCGGGGCCATTAAGGCCCATTCGTGCATGCAAGGTCCTGACACAAACTGGACTGAGCTGTTTTACAGAAAAGTGAGGTCCAAGGGAAATTTGAACTATGCAGGGGTTTTTCAGCCTATTTTTAAATAGTTGTATGAACGCTCCCAAAGAGTATGACATTATCAATACATATGTACACACATCCATATGGTAAACTGTGCTTGCCGGGCCTAATCCAAGACCCATGGAGAGGCAACAGAAAGCCCTCTATTTGTTTCTATGGTCTTTTGATAAGACCATACCAATTATTTCAGCACTAAGGGACTGGTGCCACGTGATGTCTGTTGGATGGCTGTCCTTCTGCAGATTCAGGAAGGAGTTTGGTAGTGCTCTGCTGTGTGAGTCCTGTTTTTATACTTTCTGGTAAAAAAGGCCTTTTTTTCTGTAGCAGACGATGTCTGTATCACTTTGTCTGAAGATCACAGAATCCCACATTGCTCTTTCCTTCTGGCACTGCCTTGTGCACTGCTCTGCAGCATCTTCATCCTTCTCCTGTGCCATTCTGTTGTGCTGTCCAGCCTTTTCCTGTGCAGTTTTCCTTCTAGCCTGCTGCCAGGCTGCTGTCGGCCTTCTGGATGAAGCTTTGGGCAGGAGAAATGTCAAAATTTTGCTTCTTCCTCTTGGCTGTGTCAACAACTTGTTTTCGTATGAATAATTGTTCTCAGTTCTTTCCAATCTGACATGGTCGTAAGTGTGTCAGCTGAGAGGAGGCAGCTCTTCGTAATGTCTCCCTATGAAGGTCTTCACATTTCAGCCTTTTCCAGGTTTGTGTCATCACCGTTTAAAAGCAGGACTGAGTATACACATTTTGAGCAGGACCTCTGTGTCCGGAGAACAAAGCTTAAGTTGTTGATGGATGTCTCTTCATCTTGAACACTTTAGCACTCAGATAATATCTGCTTATTCTACTCCATTAAAACAGAAAAATGCTGGGAGGTAGATGATTGCCATTTGTGCTGCTGCAACTGGGTAGCACAGGTTGCCTATGACCAGTGCTGAAGATTTTACCTCTTCATCAGTGTGTTTTTTAGCAGTGCTGGCAACCAGTAAATCTTTCCCAAACAGTCCACAGACGCGTACACCAACTGCTTTTTGGAAGTCAGGGCAAGAGGTGCATTTGTCCTGCTATATTTGTGTGCAGGCAGTGCCAGGCCCAACCCTTGTTGTTCTGCTCCCCATGTATCTGCTGTTTGAATGCTGCAATTCACACCATTGCGTCCCTCAAGCATTATCCCCAGCCTTGACTCTGAGCAGGCAAATGTCCAATTAGTCTAACAGCCGCTGGTGAATTATTTTTTTTATTAGCTTCTTTACCTGTGATGAATATGTCCAACTTCTCCTGTCTTTCAACAGAATACTTTCTTCTCTTTTCCTCCTTCAGTACATTTTCTTCAGTTTTGGGCCAATATTGTGTCTGTTATTATAAGTCGACGATTCTTAGAAATATATTTCACACTCCTCATTGATTATTGAGTAGCAGATGTTAATTTTAGAAACATAATGTACCCTCAGAGTTAATGCAGCATCAAAATATTGTACACTTAGCGCTAGACTTGCCCTTCAGAAGAGTAACTTTGATATCTTAATAGTGCACACAGATTGATTTCGCAGGTTGCTAGTCTAGGTATGCAATAGCCATTGATGGCTAATCTAAGAAATCAATTTTATACTGCACCACCTGCCCAGCAATTCTCATATAAATGAATGGCTAAGGGATCTTGTACATTTTGTGTTCTTATTTATTAGGGCAATTTTGTTTTCTTATTTTTCAGTTACTATGATTCAGTTCTCCAGCCCTCTATGAACTCTCAGTGCTTCTCTGTTTTGAAATCTTTTGTTTATAATTTTTTTTCCAATGGTTTATATTACTGATGTTTACCAAAGACAGTATGGATTTTTAGTCTCCTTTATGGTCAACTCTAAAAGCACTCAGTGCTTTTAGCTAGCTCACTTATTCAGAAGTGTTTTAAATTATGAGATAATATCTTGTCTCTTTTATATCACAAGGGACAGAGAATTTTTGTCCTCTGGCCACTGGAACCTGTCTACGCTGAACATAGTGCCAAGATCTCAAGGTCTTGATCAGGGATCTTTTCTTTCTATGTTATATCTTGTGTGCTAACGAATCTTTGAAAGCTGAGCTCAGTAGGCTTGCCTTAATTAAAATGGGTTTAGGAGCTTATTAAACTACCGAACTGTGTCACTATGTTTCCATTCTTATGGCCATTGGGATGCCACAGAGGAAAACCTATGCTTTCCAGATGGATATAACTAACTATGCTGCAATAAGAACATGTTTTCTTTTCTTTTCCTGTATTACAGAAAACTAGTGAGAATTAAAAGTGAAGTCAATCTATTTTAGAGACAAAAATTCACATGTCTCCAGGGAAGACTATATGAAAGTAGCATATGGAGAAAAAGAGCTTCAAGATGTATAATGCTCTCTTTTATGACAGTATATTGCCTTTTTTTTTGTATGTGTTGAGAGATGTAGCAAGAGAGGCAGTTTGTTATATCTTTTGTGACAATATCTTCAGTACAGTGTAAACAAGCATGAAGATATTTGCACTTACCTATTTTTGATATCTAATTGATCTGAATGTCTATAAGAACATTGCCTTAAATTTTTCTAAGCACGGAGCACTTGAACTAATCTCTCTCCCCTCTTTCTTTCCTCCTGATTGCCTTTCCCATCCCTAGAAAAAAAAAAAAGCGTGTTTGTAGGGATCCCAGGCATAGAAGGACAGTCTTGTGCAAGACACCTTCCATAAGCTACTACCTGAGGTAGATGACACAAAACCCGATGAGAACAAGTTGATAGAAAGACTATTTTGTTATGATTGCAAAGAATTTTTATTCTGGTCATATCTATATTTGAACCTTTCCCAGTACATAGAAGTAGACAAGACGATTTCTTGAGGATTTTTTTCTAGACTTACTCTCCTAAGATCCTATACATTTGCAATAGGCCTTGCTGGAAATGTTCAGATGAAAAACAAAACCAACAAACATTTCAGTGAAAAATGCAGTTTTCACAAGATATAAATGTTTTGTGTGATATTTTGGATATTTCCTCTTTTCAGTGTCATTTCAAATGGAATTGGGCTAAGCCGAAACAATTTGTTTCCTTGATATGACTTAACATTTTTTGTTTTGAGTTATTTCAACATCATCTACCCAGAGACAAAATAAAATAAGAATCTTTTTGTTGGAAAAATTGCCTGTAATCTTGGTACCGAAGCGGAGGGGATTTTGCCTTTCTTTCATCATTTTCCAAACTGAATTCCAGGCAAGCTCCTGCAGTATCATTTTCTCTGTCACAAACTCATAGAAATTAATGTGTAACACACAGTAAGAAAATGCCATGTGCATACCCCGTTTCTCTGAGATAGACAACATGGAGCAAATATGACTCTTGCTCAGTAGGATTCAGACTAGTCATGGGTGAGTATCTAGCTCACGCAAGGTAACTCAGGCTGCTCAGGGTAGGCAGGGAATCATAGAATCATAGAATAGTTTGGGTTGGAAGGGACCTTTAAAGGTCATCTAGTCCACCCCCCCCTGCAATGAGCGGGGACGTTTTCAACTAGATCAGGTTGCTCAGAGCCCCGTCCAACCTGACCTTTAATGTTTCCAGGGATGGGGCATCTACCATCTCCCTGGGTAACCTGTTCCAGCGTTTCACCACCCCCATCATAAAAAATTCCTTGTATCTAGTCTGAGTCTACCCTCTTTTGGTTTAAAACCATTACCCCTTGTCTTATTGCAACAGGCCCTTTTAAAAAATCTGTCCCCATCTTTCTTATAAGTCCTCTTTAAGTATTGAAAGGCTGCTATAAGGTCTCCCCAGAGCCTTCTCTTCTCCAGGCTGAGCAACCCCAACTCTCTCAGCCTGTCTTAATAGGAGAGGTGTTCCATCCTTCTGGTCATTTTTGTGGCCCTCCTCTGGACCCACTCCAACAGGTCCATGTCTTTCCTGTCCTGAGGGCTCCAGAGCTGGATGTAGTACTCTAGGTGGGGTCTCACCAGAGAAAAGTAGAGGGGTGGAATCACCTTCCTCGACCTCCTGGTATAAGAAGTAAAGAGAGAGTTTTATGTTCCTCTTAAAGACGATACAGAGCAGCCTTGTGCTGAGCATAAGGGATGCTAGTCAGTGAAGTGTGTCTCTGGAGGTCAGACATCAGATACAGGGCTGCTCATTAGCTACTGCCACTTCCTTTGGATGCCAAACCATGAAGAGCTTGTGTCAACTCTTTGCAAAGAGGCCTCTTGACTGAGGAATTCAGCTGCTCTCTTCAGATAGACTGCATTCAAAGCCACAGCTAAAAATTGCCTTCCTGAGGTCTGATTAAAATCCTGAGATAAATCTGTCACCACTGTTATGAAGTCAACAGTGGGTTTTTTATTTGTTTATCGACTTGAGTAAGTCTCGTTGGTGTCCGCAATTGTTGTTTTACAAAATCAGAGGCCACAATAAACTATGCTGGGTAGGATTCGGTTTGAGATTAAGGCCTTCAAATTTAAATGCCTGCCTGGATGTAGCTATGTGTGTGCCATGGTGGCTAAGGTGCCCTAACTAAAGGAAGGTCTAGTCATACAGTGGAAAAGCCTGGAAACACCGATTTTGGATGTCTTGTGCCTGTGGCTGGCCAGGTCAGCCACCCTTGGCCTCAGGGAAAATTTAAGTTTCAAAATTACTTCTGAGGTTGACAGTTTCTAACTTAGAAAAATACAAAAAATTCACTGTAGCCTTATGCTATTAAACTCCTCAGATATTAACAGCATCTGTAACCCCTAGCTACACAAAAGATCTGTACAACATACAATTAACAATACTGTTAATGAGCATTTGTATTTAGCATGATTGTTCTGAAAGTGAAAGAGCACCAGATGTGTGATTGCTCCACTACAAGAAAATTTTATGTTAAATTAGAAATTATTGTACAGTTTGATGCAGAAAATGCCATTCCCTAAGAATGATATTGTACTGACAGCAAGTGGCATGAAATCATCTTCTTTCTCTTGGAGAATAGGTCCTTTGGGTCTACTAGACAATACCCTTGAATTGAATATTCTGGATTTTGATCCACGTATGTGAAATTGATTAAAAATGTAAATAAATAAACCACACTATTTAAAATCAAATAATGCTACCACAAATCTGCTCATTTTTGAATACGGGTCAACTTTCTTTTTTGTCACTGTTTTATGCAAAAAGCTTAAATATCTTCAGGACAGCATACTCAATGTTATAAAATTATGAATAATGTGTTCATCATTTCTTTCAGCCGTTGATACTAAGATGGGTTGACATTAGTAAAATACAGCACTCACAACTAAGTGAGGTCCATAGATGCCTATGCATCTGTGCTTACATAGCTTAAGTGACTAAAAATTGTCACCTTCATTGGATCACCTCAATGTAATTATATGAAATTATGACACGTGGTATCAACTGCAACGAAAACGCAAACATGTTCTGAAAAAACCTTTGTCTAGTTAAAATGATTTGCACACTTAAAATCCACAGCTGTTGTGGCATATTAATTGGCTGTCACAATATCGCTTTATTTCCTGGCTATTGGGGAGAAGCAACACTCTCTTACATAATTTAAATTAGTTACTCAGAGAGTAAATTACTTGCTTTTCCCTTCCATTCATTTTCATTCTAGGCTGTGCATTTACATTGACATGACATTTGAGATGGTAAACTGAAAGAGAATATTTTTTCCTTAATGGAAAAAAATTGGAAAAATATTTTTGTTGTTTCTGCTAATATTGCTCCAAGGTAAATAATGCTAGGTTTTGATCATTGTAAACAAAGCTGTATTTTTTTCATTGATACTTGGAAGTTTTCCTGATGAAGAATAGTTTTTGAAGCAAGAAAAAGCTTTCTGGAAAAAATATAATTTTTAAATTAGTGTTGGCCTAGGGCAAAGTTTAAAGAAATTAGCAGGACTCCTAAAACTCCATTACTTGCTTTGAGACAAACTAAAGATATTTTTTCTTTATACTCAGCTAGTGATGGCCATGTAGAAAATGGCAAAGTAAAACAGAAATTGCTTTCCATGTGAATTCTGCAGTGGTACTTTTATCTGCAAAACATTCTAAGATCTTGCAGTACACTTCAAAGAACATTCTGAAGGGATTTGAGAAAGTCAGAAAACACGACGATGACATCACATCACTGAACATAGAGAATTTTGTTATGTGTTTGGAATCAAACCTCAAAAGAAGTCTTAGTAATAAAAGTGTGTCTAGGGCTCCTTTTACTTTCTTCTTATACCTGTAGAGACAAATAGATAAGGAGAAACTTGTCATATAAGTTTTCTGTTGTCAGCATAGTTGTTTAACATACTCTGTAATTGCTGAGCTGATCTGTTACGCTTACATGCACCCATCAGAATGGATCTTTATTTCTCGTAAAAAATACACATGCATACCTGTGGGGTTCACTCAAGAACTCTCGGGGGTTTTGTTTCCTTTCACAGGTCTGGAATCTGTGACTTTAGCTATAACGTGTTGCATCTGCTAGCAGTCACTGAGGTACTATAATTCAATTTCATTTTTAGTCACTTTTTGGAGCTGACCTGTACTTTTCAGTTAAAAGCTAATTTTAATCAAATTCATTTTTCACTTTGCAGAAACATTTCCAATATTACCTAGCTTGACTGCACTTTAATCCCATTATGTCACATTTCCAATTTTTATATTAGCTCCTCTGTACGGATGTAGGCAATAAAGTACCAAAAGAACTATACTCCAGAGTGCAGTTTCATTTGATATCTTTTTATCTGAAGTGAAATATGCAATATTTAGGAAATTCAAATAATCGGTTAAACTGTACTGAGTTTTCACCATTTCAAAGACCGTCTGGGAGATAACTGTGTATTTTCCTTGGAATAAAAAGTTGAGCAAGAAGACTTTGTATTTTTGTATGGGTGCACAAAAGCATGAGGAGATTATTTTGAAAAGAAACAGAAGGTAGGTAACATGTTCTTCTGAAGAGCCTGCATGTGTACTCCAGAAGCTGGAAAATACTAGAATATTCAGCAAAGAGTGTTCATCATCTAGTGTATCTCAATATATTAGATATGAGGACGTGCCATACAGATAATTAAATGCAATGGTATTTCAGTTCTAGAAGCCAGGACTACAACTTTGCTCAGGTCAAAAGGCAGCTCTTCATTATGCCTTTGATCATGGCTTAACAGTCATAGTGGCAGAACATTTACACGTGACAGTGAGAAAGAAGATTTGGCATGTGGAATATCAGTAGTTAAGAGAAGCACATGTGTAAGTCAAAGACTAATGGTAACTGCTTAATGTTAACTGACTTTTAAAACACTGACTGACCTGGATTGTCTCTGGTTGGTTTGGTTTTTTTTGGTTGGGTTTTTTTTTTTTTTTTAATCATAGTGCAGTTTTTCATAAGACTTTCACTGGAGTCTCTCTGCCATCACAACTGCAACATCATATAGGCTGATTGGACTGAGTCAGTGCTACAGTGATACCATATTGCAATGGTATATTCTCATGTTCACTGTAGTTTAGCATGAGATCATTCCTCTAGCATAAAAATGAGTTTAAACTAAATAAAATATCCCATTAGTATATAGCAGTAGGGAAGTTGTACATTATAAATCCTAAGTAAATACATTTTAAACATTTTATCAACTTGTCTATCTTAAAAGTTCGTCAGAAACACTTACTGAAATATGATCCGTTAGCAGAAACACTGTAATTTAAAAAATAATATGCATTCATGAGAATTTTTCCAAAACATTATTTTTATGCTAGATGAGATATTAGAAAGAGGTTATAAATAAAGCATTTGCTCAGCATTGCTGCCACAGAACAGAATAACCAAAATGACCACAGATACTTCAGTAGCCCAGTCCCTTTTAAAAATGTTTTGATCAGGAAAGTGGGTCATGCCTGGGGCATAAACTGAAATAATGTGTATAATGCAGAGGGGATAATTCATAATATTTCCAATTATGTTTTAAACTGCTTTTTTTTTTTTTTTAATCCCAGAATCCCCTTTTACTCAATATCTCATGGCTTTGCTCTGACATGTTGCAGAAGTGGGCCAGGACCCAAATGTTGGATCCAAACATGTGGAAATTTTGGATCCAGAACTATTGCATAGTTAGAAATAGGCCCTTCTCTCCTTCATACACTGAAATGAAGCAGCTGTGAAGAAACCCTGAGCTTTAATAGATAAGATAGAGACGTTTGTAATTTAATTGAACTGAAATCTGTATCTAGTCTGTATTTAAATTCTAAAAATGATCTAATGCCAATACACATCCACATACAACCATTTTTTTTTAACTCTTATCTTGAGTTAATGCCACTGTAAAATGTATGGTACATTTTCAATTTTCCATTTGAAACTTATTATCTTAGTATGCAATTATACTTAACAGTATCATAGATACTTGATAGCAATGCCTAACTAAAGATGTAAAACAATAGTAGCACTGAATTTTCATTTTGAAAATTGAGGTCTTTCAACTCCGTTCTGTGTTGATGTTATTTTGACATTACCGTAAGAATTTATAATTGTTGTCCTACAGAAGCAGTTAGTCAAAATCCTAGTACTTCACATGGTTTCATGAATATTTGCTTGGCATAGGACTGACTGTTTAGTGTATGAATTTTCATCTTATATGGAGGATTTGTGATGTGATTGCAAACAATTCTGCTAGTTTTAGTAAGAATTTTATGCACTGTATACACAGCATAAAGCTCTCTTGCCCTAGTAATTAAAGCTTATTTAGCTGTCTAGTTTTATTAGTTGGAATTTTGACATTCTGCACATTTATCACAACGCTTCAGATTTTTAAACTTTTTAAAAAAAGATTTAGGTTGGCAGGTAATATCATATTTCCAAAATAATTTTCAGTGTAAAATTGAGCAAATACATTGCAAGCAATGCATTGGTGCTAGACCTAAGGAAGATTTAGTTTGTGCTGGACATCTCTTGTAGGATTTAAATTTGAAACAGGGATAGATATGTATTGTCATGAAATGTGACAAACATATAAATGTCTATGAGCACAGCATTTGTTTTGTTTCTGAGCTTATAATAGGAAAAAAAAAATTACCCTTTTCTATAATGTGAAGAATTCTGTCTCAAAAATCTAGAGGTGTAAATATTTGTTCCTTTGGGGAAAAATGGAAAATTTTGTAAAAAAGATCTTCAAAGAGTAAGAAAGTTGTCTTTGTGATTTTTCTTTTTTGTTTTTACATATTTTTTTCTCATATGAATGGCAGTTTCAAATGAGTGAAGCTTACCTTTGTGACTTGCTGTTCCGTTTCAGATGCCGACATGCAATCAAGACATGAAATTTATTGTCTTTCTGAGTCAGAGATCTATGAAACTTGAATCAAATTCTTCAGAAGTGTCATCCTGAGTAAATATTCTCAAAATACTCTTGAAGAAACTATAGTCCCTGCTTCAGGAGTTTCACGACTAAGAGACGGTAGGTATTTGAAAAGTGTGCTCAGGGTCATACCATCTCTTCATATTCCTTGGAATTAAATTACACTATTTTAATGTATTTTTTTCAAAATCATGCTAATCAATGAGAAAGGGGCTTCTCTTTTTGCAGGAGATAGTTCTGTTTGTCAGGGTACCCATCAACCAAAGAAAAGAAAGAAAAATGTCAAATAATTATTTTTTATGAAGTATGCAGGAACGTATGCATCAGGTCTGGCTATTTCTTAATGAATACTGATGAAAATTTAATTTAAATGGTACTCTAATTTTTGCTGTCCTAAGCAATTTATAATGAAATATGTTTACAATTTATGAAGTGAATACATTCCCTAAAAGTAATTTCCAGTCTGACATTGATAAAAAAATTGAAGGAGTTGGGTTGAGGTTTTTTTTCCCCATTTTCACTTGATTAAATTGTAAAATTAAAGGAGTGATGTCAGGTCAGAGATGTAAGAAAAGATCTGTGTTTGCTGCATCCATTAAAATAATAAGTGCATGGGAACGGCAGCTGACGTTCTAACCACAAACTCACATCTTATACAGAAGCAGTAGTAAAGAGACTGAGTCTATGTAGACTGTATCAGGTAACAGCACATCTGAAAAGATTTCAAAACATGAACTGAACCATCAGCGGTAATTTAGTGGCTGAATTTAAGACAAATTTGTTTGCAAAAGAGAGAAGAAAACAGATCTTCAGCATTTTCCTACACTTTGATGAAAACTCAGCTTTTTTTTAGGAGTCTGGGATTACTAATGCAGACAACGTGCATTTCCTAGCTGGATAGAAATGAACCCAGCATAGATGGCTTCAGTCTTTCACTAATGTAAAATATTACTAAACACACCCAAAAAGCAAATAAACAAAATTTAGTGTAGTCCTCAGGGCAAAATTTGATTCATAGCAACGAGATTATGAAAAATGCCTTTGTTTTTGCATGTTATCCCTTGGTTAACTGTGCCATTTGGCTTCAATAGATGGTCTCAAAGTGCCTAATATACGGGAATTGCTTCCTATTTAGTCACTGCTATACCATAGCTGGCAAAAGAGAACTGAACTGCACCAGAGAGTTGCAATCGCCTTAACACTGATCCATTGTTCAAACTATAATGCTTTATTATTGCCAGACCATGTTAGAAAATTATGTCTATATTTTATTAACAAAATTGCATATGTAGTGTTATCTGTGGAAATATGAATCATAGGATTTAGATGGGGTGTATTAACAGGCCATTCCACAACCAGTGAAAAACTGTTTCACACACAATTCTAAATCAGTCTTTAATTTGTTGACAAATGTTGCAGAATAGTCATACGTGGCAAGAACAGGTAGGCATTTGCAGGATCAAAATGTATCTGTGTTCCTCCCTGGAACACCAGCTCTAGCTTCTTACTTGCTGTTTCTGAAAGGTCTGGGTTTTGGGTTCGCTGTATTTCTCATTGGGACAGCATATTATTTGTGATACATGATGTCATGAGGCCAGCTGCTTGTTAAATTCCATCATTTAATAATAATATGATAATTTCACCTAGCCCATAACCGACAGAGTTGACTTCTCACACACTGGCTCGCCTTACATGACTAATTGCCAAAGAACCTGAGGTGTATCTAGTCTTCTCAAGACACATCCTGGACTGGACGTGCT
The DNA here is from genome assembly GCA_008711295.1 of Anarhynchus alexandrinus. Lineage (NCBI taxonomy): Eukaryota > Metazoa > Chordata > Aves > Charadriiformes > Charadriidae > Anarhynchus > Anarhynchus alexandrinus. The sequence goes on from VUYV01000143.1 coordinate 775,010, forward strand.
ACGGTGTACTGGGATATATAGGAAAGAAGTGAACTAAGATTCTGTTTGCAAAATATCTGGGTGCTACTGGTTATCATTCATTTGTTATTAGTACCAAATTCACCCACGGATTTAAACATAAAACCATTTTCATCACATAAGATTACAGCAAGTACTTATGAAATGTACCAGGATACAGTAGGCATAGATGGTAGAAAAAGCTGCTAACGTACTGGAATGAGTTCAGCAGAGGACCACCAGGATGGCTGGGGCTGGAGTGCTTGACGTATGAAATGCTGCCGAGAGACCTGTTTTTTCAGTCTGAGGAAGGGAAGGCCAAGGGAGGATCTTATTGCTGCCTTCAGTTACCTAATGTCTGGTTATAAGGAAGATGAAGCCATACTCTTTTTGGACACGCACAGTGAAAGGACAAGAGGCAATGGACAAAAGCTGCAACAACAGAAATCCCGGTTAGATATCAGTATTATTATTTTTTTATACTGAGAGTCATCAAACACTGGAGCAAGCTGCACAGAGACTGTGCAATTTCCATCCTTGGAGACAGTAAAAACTTGACTGGAGGCAGCCTGGGGAAACCTGGTCTAATTTTGAGGCTGGCCTTGCTTTGGGGTGGGGGTTGGACCAGAGGTCTCTCCCCACTTAAATTATTCTGTGATTCTATGAAAATCAATATATGGATTTTAGGCAAGATGGAAATCTGATTTTGAGCAAAATTATTTTGTTGTTTCATTGCTTACAACAGAATAGACAAAGTGGAGGTCATTGTTTATACTTGCCATGTAAATTTTCAGGACCATGGGCTAGTATCCAAACCGAATGGAAAAAATTATTCAGCAACAAGTCTGAAGCTTTGGCAACTGCTCTATAATCCATTTGTTGGCTGTTTGTTTTTCTATAGATGTAGATTAGTTTGCCTGAGCCAAAGATCTTAGAAGTTAATGTGTAAATATGTGTTCTAACCTGGTTGCCAGTAAAAGAAACAAAGTAAAATGAAATCAATGCATTGGGGAGAGATTCATTGATGTGAGTGGCCTCATCTTCAAAACAGCCAGGAAACAGCAGAAATAGCCCTAATGCATTTTAATAGAGCAAAAGAGATATAAATTGCGGTCCGTTTCTCTCTATTAGATCTGATTTTTCTGTGATATTTTTTCATAGTCTTACTCCAGAAGGTTTCTTGTGAATATATGCTATAGCAGATCACCTGAAATGAGACCCATGGAACAGCATAAACAGTCTACCTTCCTGTATTCTTTTACTAATTTTCACCTCCTTCTCTTTTCTGCTTCTGTGTGTAGCATCTAACAGCAGGAAAGTGTTGTTTTCCCAGGAAAATACTCGATGTTGATCAAGAAAGAAAGCATCAGCCTCACCAACTGAACACCTATTAACAGTATCTCTGCATCTTGTATGTTTTTTCAAGTACTCTGGAGAATTAAGCCTGTCAGACACAGATGTGCATGGAAGCGACTTGGCAAGCTGATTGTGGGGGGATGCTAACAGCTGCAGAGTTCAGAAGTGCAAACAGCTTTGGAAGGGTGTAGTAGACACCTGGTTCTGTCTGAAGTCAGTGGGTCAAGGTCTCTCCTCTTTTACATTGATATTTGTTGTCCAAATGCTTGGAATAGAGGTGACGTGTATGCATTAATCCTTCCTCCATTTTTTAAAGAACAAAAGACCAACACTTCCCTGTGCAAGCAATTACCGAATACTACACATTAAGAAACTGGGCAGTTAGTCAGCATGGGACTGTTTTTCTCAGTGTAAAAGATGCTGGACCTTGTAATACATTTCTCTTTACAGATATATGAGGATTCACAAATTAAAGGAAGACAGAAGAGGAAATTCACATGTCCCTATTCAGACACATATTAAGGTTAACACTGAACCAGAGAGGGAGGGAATTTCAGGCTGAAACACAGGCATGGCAGTGGAAATGAATCCTGAGAACATGGCTGTAGGTGCTCTGTGCTCATGGATCAGCTGAGGAGGTGGCAGGAGCATCCTAGAGGGATCTGGGGATTCTGAGGTGGGAACACTGGAAGAAAGTAGCCCTGCCTGCCACTTCCACATGCATTTCAGTAGGATGGAAGATCCACCTCCTTTTCCTTTGACTCTTGGCGACTCACACAAAAATAATGAAGGCTCCTGAGGTCTCTTCTCCTCTCATCCTCGAGGGGGGTGTGTGTGTGTGTGTGATCAGTACAGAGACATGCACACTGACAGCGTTCCTTCAGCTTCTGCATGGCAGAATAATACCTCAAGCAATTTGGAGAAAGGTTATGTCAAAAGTGCTCAGGAATGAGTGGCCTTTGCTTGGACACTGTCAAAACACAGACCTTTGGTGACCTTGATCATTTTTTCAGCAGTATAAACTGGGTCTATAGCCCTCAAAAAAATCCCTGGAAATACTTCCAGCACTGGATGGAAACGCTCAAGATTAAAGAACCTTTCACATCTGTTCCCTGTCACCAGCTTAACTTCAACCTATGACAGTAATGAGTGAAAGTCCACGTGCTGTTTGGCCTGTGTAAAGACTCTGCAGTCATTTGTGTACATCACAAATGGCATTAATTGGCAGCTGTGTCAACAGCCTCTTTGAAGGAATTGGGAGTTCATTAGGCACATGGACAGGGCTGGCCTTTCCCCAGTAAAAAAATACCCCTTTCATATGAGGCACTTAAGCTGGAGTAGTGTGGGGAAACCTGCCAAGACACTGCCTGGTTTCTAGCCATGACAGTAGTCGCATTGCTAAGGACTGCTCTCATTCGGCAGTGGTCCCACGGTTCCCTGCCTCCGACACACAGAGGAGTGACAAGAAGTGGAGGCTGTGCTCTCTCGTCTGGGGCAGACACTTGCAGAACTGAGCTCTGCTTTTACTTATCTCTGGGCAAAGGCAAAACTGCCTGCCTAAAACCAAGAGATAAAATCTTCAAATCCTTTAAAGCTGTTGTAAGGCATTTTCTCTTTCCCTGTCCTTGTTTCTGCCACCTTTTATTGTTGCAAACTTACTTTGTGAAAACAGACCGAAGTCCCTGAAAAAGCTCTCATGTGATATAAATGAATGAATTTCAGTTCTGTACTCAAAGTTTCTTTCTGTCTCCTTTTTTATATGAGGCACTTGCATATAGGCTCTTCATTAAAAGTTTGCATGTGAAAATGCACTGGTGAGAGGCATCTCTAACTCTTTGTTTCCCCCTTCTAGATCTCTTACTTCACAAATGCATTTTTTCAGTAATTCGGTGTAAAAGTACCTACACCCTTTCTGTGCTACGTAGAGGTTCCTTTCTGGAACTGGAGCTTACTGAAAAGTGTGTTTATTGAAAGTTTTGGAATATTGAAGCTAAGTGTGTCAGTCCTGTTTCCCATCCCCCCTCACTAATGACTATATAGAGTTATTCTAGAAAATCACTCGGTATCCCTTTTAAAGATTTAAGTCATATGTAGACTTTTAAAAAAAAAGATTGGTTATTCCACCTGTATTTGTGAATCACCACATTCCTAAGTTGTTTCTGGAGTACCATAATCAAAGGTTTTGCTAGGGGAAAAGGAAGACAATAGCTGCACTGAAAGACACAATGGACAACTGTTAGTATAACAACAGGAGGGTTCTGCATAAATTGAGGAATTTTTCCATCTCATTCCATTACATTTCTATGGGTTCTCAAGAAAATTGCTTTCATTTCTATGCCTACGTCCTGGCCCTTATATTTCCTTTTTGAACCCTCTCTGCCACTCCAGCAAGTGGGAATGGGCTGCTGTGAGCCATTTGAGAGAAATGGGATTGCTGCATGAGGGAGGGTTGATGTACCCAAGAGCCAGTTTACAGAAAGCAGAAGCATGTTTAAAATCAGCATATTAGGTTATATTAGTGCCTGCAGATACAAGGAAGGAGATAAAGGTCACAGAGAGATGACTGTGGGGTTTTTTTTATTTAGCATGGGTATGTTATATGGCATAATAGTGAAATCTCTTTTGTTTTATGCTTTGGTATCTCCAAATGAATAATACCCATTATTGTGTTAGCATTGTACATCAGATTCAGTCTGAAATCATTACCTTACATTTTTTAAAAAACTTCTAACTCCCTCTCCACCCGTTGCAGTGGATGTTTGTTCTAGTATTAATGTCTGACTTGATAATCTGTATCAGATTTGGCCCTGGTCCTGGGGCTTGGACTAGATGATCTCAACAAGTTCCAACCTAAACGATTCTATGATCTATGGACAACAAGAGATTTGCCACCATGAGAAATGAAGACACAGAAATAATTTGTCCCAGCTATGAGGCATCTTGTAGATTAGTGAAAGTGTGTCTCTGTTGCCTCATTTAAAAAATTACTCTATTGCAGACACATAAAAGCAGAAGACAAAGCTATCAAGCCACTATTTTAGCGTGGGATCACTTTAGCAGTCTGATTTTCTGTACATTATACCTACAATTATATTTCAATAAAAGGATAGTTTGATTCATTTGCTTAAACCACAATAATAATTATTTTTACCTACTCCATTAACCACAAATGAACAAACAAAGCTGTGACACTGGGTAGCTCCCTGTGTGCTGGAATTTTCTTTGGTAAGTGGTAAATTCCACTGTAAAAATCAGCCAAATTTAGTATTAACATTTTCTTTAAGCTGAGATGTTATTTTGAATTATATTGGCTGGGCTGCCCGCTAAGACAAATGACAGATGCTGTCTTTAACCTCTCTCCCTTCAGAGAAGAGAGACAGAGAGAATAAGCGAGAGAGAGACGAGTTGAAAAGAAACTAAATTACTTTCATGAAATATTAATAAAAAATAATAATAAGAAAAATATAATAATAATAATAAGGAAATAATGAAATACATACAATATATACAAAACCAATATCGAGTTCTCAGGATGACGATCACATTACCAGCAGGCACTGGGAAAGTCCCAGACTGGACTCAACAATGGATGGGAGCTGAACTCAGAAACTGGATTCAGGAACGCACGGATCAGGATAAAGGCAGATGAACAGAGTCCTCCTCAGACACTGGCCATTGAAGAAAAAGAGCTGACCCTTTGATCCCTCAGCTTTTATACTGAGCATGAGGCAGATGGGATGGAATACCCTGTTGGTCAGTTTTGGGTCACCTGTCCTGTCCGCTCCTCCCCACAGGTTCACCCTTCTACACACTTCCGCTTCTGACCCTCCAATGGGGCAAATAACAAAGTGAGCTGCTCTTGGGTGTGATAGCAATAAGTATAAGCAAGAGCGTCTCTGCATACCCTTCCTTGGCATCAACTATAAACATAGGCCTTATCACTCTGGTAGCAGACACTGTCTGAAGAATATGCTGTTAATTTCAGAGAGTTAGAAGAGGCTTAACTGAAAAGTAAAATTACTGAAAAGAAAATTGTTTCTGTTTTACCCCAAACCAGGAAAATTTCCCTTAGGCAAACACTATTCTTGAGACTAACAGTCCTAGGAGCACAAATTGGACAGGATAGCACTGGCCACTGTGTCTCAGCAACTGATCCAAAATTTGAGTTTTTGGAGGAAAACAAGTAACTTTTTCATAAGAATTCACTGTAATCTGCTGAGAACAAAATATCTTGGTTTCCTGGGAGCTTGTACATGGGAGCAAGCTAGGTCTAAGGAAGTCCAAGGGTTACACAGTGCCACTGGAATTAGTTATGATTTTTTCTTTTCCCAACTCAAACTAAAATTTCAGCCAAGAACTTTGAAAGTGACACATGTGTCTTAATTTCACAATGTCCAGCTTCTTCTATCTTGAAGAATCTTTGCTTTAAAAAATGAATAGCAAATTTTCTAACAATCAAAACCCTTACACCTAAAGAGTGATAAATGACCCAAATTACTGCATTCAGAGTCACCACTCATTTCAGAAAATCCTAAGAATAAAGTATTGTTTTCTCATAACATTTTTCCCATGACCCACTAAGGGGATTGTGCAGTTACTACCTCCTTATCTATATTATTTTTAGTAAAGTCAATGCCCAGAGGAGATAATGTATTGGATTAATCACATGTGAAATATATATTAAGATTTTATTATTTTATTTCATACTGGAACTATAATGCCTTCCTATGATTATTAATAAACAAATGCTCTAAAAAGAGTCCCCAAAATGAAAAAAAAAATAGGGCTTAAACTTTCTTTCATGTCTCATGCCAAAGCCTGTAGAATTCGAAAATATGGGGATACCACATTTTTAACTGCTTTAGAGACTTAGTGGTCTGCATTTCTTTAGTTTTCAGCAGAACTTTAACTTCTAAATGATGTGATGTTTGCGGTCTTTTACATTGTGTTATTAAGTCAGGATCTATGAACACTTGTGGTTAGTTTCATGAAGTTCGTTTGTTAGCTGGTATGAAGTGCAGTACAGTTGGGTTATGTTAGCTAAATAAAAAAGGCAAAATTTTGTTCAAGTATTTTTTAATAAAAAAGCTGTCAGACTATTCCCTGTCCAGAGTTCATTCATGCAAAGAAAACAGCTAATATTTTAGACCCATACCTAATAGGGAAAAATAATAATTTCTAAATCTGGAATAAGACAAATGCAGATACAATCCTTCGGGGCTTTGTTCCTGTTTCCTGTATAGAAGCTGTAATTTCTGTAGTATCCTTCCACTTCTTATTGCTTGTGTCTAGACATAAATTGACCATAAAACAATATTAATATTGCATATTGCCCTAGTTAAGCTTTTTTGTTTTGGCATCAGGGAAGAACTTTGAACATTTTAATGGTACTTTCTGTGGCACAGTAGTCGTGAATGAGTTTATTTTAATGTAGAAATAAATTGGTTACTGAAGGTATTTTTATTATGCATCTCCTTGTAATTTCTGCCAAATAAACAAAATATTCCTCAGATAATTGGCCTATTAGTCTGTCACTTTCTAACTATTTTTTCTATGCTGAATTAAAGGGCCCATAAATCCTAAATTCTTTATTAGCTTGCTGACTTTGCAGAGTTTGATGGTAAATAAACCGGCACAGCATTAAAAGCTCCTTATTGAAGGAAGACAATATGGTTTTTTGTATCGACTTCTGCATGATTCAATTTTCACTAAGTATCACCATGACTTTTATAACAGCACCGTGAACTTTAAAAGCCGGTTTGCATGTGGTGGTTAACTTTCCCTTGTATAATGTGGTTTCAAAAATGATGACCTAGCCTTTCCAGACTTGATAAATGTGCAGCTGATAGTCCAATAATGAAAATCAAAGGTATTAAAAAATGCTGAGAGCAATAATTAAGCATTTTGAGAAGTGGTAAATTTGTGGAATTAATTACATGCAAATGATTTTCCAGTTTCCTCTGCAAATTATTTCAGGTTTTATAACTGAATGATGTTTCTTCTGTTTACATAAAAAAAGGCTTTGAGACTTCAAGTATAACTTTGAAGTTATAAAGTCTGATAACTAAAGCAAAAATAAGATATCTATTTGTACCACCCTATATGTTGCTTTTCACTCTTGGTATCTGAGTGCTCATCTTCTACTTCTTCTGCGTGCAAGTGGTGTTGATACATCAGAATGCTGCAATGCTGAGAGGACTTAGTTTTACTCCTGCAGATGTTAAATGTCAGGACTGGTATTTGCACAAAAAGGCAAATCAGTATTGAGTGGGCCTGAATTTGGGATCTAGGTGTTCGAAGACACAAGGTGCAAACCTCTTTCCTGTAATCTTCACATTCCCCCATGAACTTTTGTGTAGTATAGATGAAAAATGGTATCACCATCAATGTACTAGCAGCATGGTGGCTCACAATCATGTGCAGACCATTTCCACTTCAATTTCACTCTTTAAAATGCTGGCTATTTTTATGGACGTCAATTTGATAAAGAAATCCTAATAATTCGGGCAATAACTCCCCCAAAATTTTCAACTTTGCATGCTTTTTTTTTAAAAAACACAGGATTTTGGGTTTAGTTCTTGTTTTATTTAAGTTACTACTAAGACAAATGACTAAACTGCATTGGCACAGAAAATCTGCAAATGGGAGCCAAACTTCATGAGAGAACGTTTCCCTCTTGCATGCTTTGTAAATCCAAACACACGGGCAAAATACATGCAGATATTATTTCTGGCTGTGATAGGCAGAGGGTGCAGGACGGATGTGTAAGCAGAAGAAATTTCTATCTGTACTGTAAATTCTCTTTGTTGTAAGTCTTGCATAGTTTGTCAAGGCTTACTTCTTTAAACAGTTGCAGTGCCTGAGGTTTAGTGACGATGTACAAAGTTTTCTTTACTACTCTGCTTATGACAACTATACTGACTAACGTGCACGGCATTTGTTAAATTTTCATTGAATTCAGAACAAGTCTGTCTTCCTCAAAAGTAAATTTTCAGAAGGTGATTTTCTTTTCATTCTGCTTCCCTCTTATTCCCCATGAATATACAGGATTAAAACCAGCCCTGCCTGTGAAATAATAAGGGTCTCTGCAGTAGGACTGTGTGATTTACGCCAGGCAATTAAAATCAATTCCTAACCTACATGAGGCACCAAAAACTGAATTGCTCAACACACTGGGCTGTTGAGCACTGTGTGGTAGATTTTATTATACCATAAGTGCTTTACTATACTGTAAAAAGGAGAAGGTAATTGCTATATACAAATAATATATTCAATTAGGTAAGGATAATGTTTAATAGAGCTTTTTGTTGGTTTCAGTTACAACTTGTGAGTTCGAAAGAGAAGCTGGAGCTGGGGAATTTCAAGATGTAGAGTGTTCTAGGTATGACATATGCTTCAACAACATAGCACCAAAGCTATCCTGCAAGGACGCAGTTAGCGTGTGCTTCTGCATTGACTGAGGTGGGATAGCAGTCCTTAATTCATATTGATTTAGTCTGAGAAGTGGGATAGCTGGGAGCTGTTACAACTTGTTGAAAGAGTGCTTATTTTTCCCAGCATGTGGCTCCTTAGACACAATCGCGTCAGACTGCCTGTGTCCTAAGAGCAGACATAGGAAAGCTTCCAATTTTTACGATAAGATGTGAGAACAGACAAATACGATCACAAATTGTTACAGTGACTTAATTGCGCAGGCCTTAAGTATTGTTTTGTTACACTCCTATGCAGCTTAGTGAAGACATATTTCCCTACTTAGCTATTCTTTGCACCGAATCATGTAGTGCTGTTGCAATAGGACTGTGAAAGATGCCCTGGATACGCCCTGGGTGTCTCCACGCACATTAAGATGACAGATTGCCCAAGGTGAGCATCTGCCAAATCTTTGCCTGGAAGGACTGTTAAGATTTGGGCACTGGAGTGCCCGGAAGACCTCTTTTTGAGAATTATCTACTCAATGATGGCTAAAAACTGCGCAGAAAACCACCAGGGAGAGGTTAATTTCCTTTTCTTGCCTCTCTCTATTTCTGTTTTATCTCCTTTCTAGCCACAGTCTTGACAGGCCAGTCAGACTCCCCAGCTTCTTCCTTCATCCAGCATCTCTGTGGTGTGACAACACCTTTCATGCTAAACTTTCACTGTTGCGAAGAGCTAGGGCTTTTTTAGGAGCCTGCAGGCAGGGGTATTGCCCGGCTAACACCCACTCAGTTTGGTCCTTTAGGATTTCTTCCTCCTCTTGCCTTTCTCATTTCTGGCTTTCACCTTAGTGCCTAAGGATTTAACCCTAATGGATTTGATAGTAATGAAGAAAACAAATGAAGATCTTATTACACATTCACAGCAAAGTAGTGCCTGTAATAAACCCATTCTTCTCTTTGGGACACAGTTTTCAATGGGCACTGATAACATGCTTCCACAGTCACGTGTGCAATTTACAGCATTTCCTCTGGAAAGATCCAGATACAATAAGACATGAGGCAAGCTTCCTCTTTTTTTTTTTTTTTTTTTTTTTTNTTAGAAATCTACCCGTTATTTGGGTTTTATTGTTCACTTGAGGGTATAAAAAATGCAAAAAGGAGAGTAACAGTCTCAAAGTTGTTTCTGTGTGCATATGTTTTTTACATAATAGCAAATTATGACAGCTGAGTCCCCAGTGTGGCTGATTTATTTTTAAAATCTGCTTTCAGATGAGGATTCAGCAAAAAGGAATTGATAGATTCATTTTCAATATTCCTCAAATTAAGAACTTTTGCACACCACGGAAATTCATGTGTGTCACAGCAGCAAGGCATTAGTTTACTTTATCTCCTTGGCCACTGACAATCCAAAGACGTCCCAGTGATGCTGATGGGGAGCAGTGCCTCTGTTCTAAAAATGGACTCAAGTAGCAGAAGGTCTCTTGCAGCCTTCTTAACCTGGGAATACCAGACTACGAGCTGGATGACCCTCAAGCTGCCTGACAGCAAAGGCATTTCATTCCTGACCACGCAGTGAGGACTGTGCAGTCAAAGTATTCAGCGGAGGGGGGGAGGGAATCAAGCACTGAGCATAAGCTACTCTCTGCCTCCTACAAGGCTCTTCTTATCAAGCCAGTTGGTTTCCAAGATATTTTTATTCGCCACCATTCTCCTCCTCCACTGAAAGACTGGGGCTAAAGCCAAAAATTCAGTGAATTCTCTATGCTGTGCTCCATAACAATAACCAAGTTAATAATGTGCTCAATGGCAGCGGTGCTGCCTGCCCGTGGTGTTTATGGCAGATACCTGGGCCCTTGGAGAAGATAGGGAGGTTTGAATTAGAGTAGGGTTTTGTCCTGAAGAGACTTCTTCTGGGCCACTTTGTGAGTGGTTTCAGGCTTGCCCCTGAACTAGGATCACTGGTGTCACCCATGTGCCATGTGAGGCAGCGCCTGTGGATTTGTCCTGTTTTATTGGTAGCTGTGGCCCTGCTCCTTGCTACCATGGCCATGCTAGTATCTGCTCCCCTGCTGTTGTCAGTGCCAGAAAGCTCCCTCGCAGGTGAGCCAGCAGCTTCTGGATCTCAGCTTCTGGGAAAGGATGCCTGAGTGCTCAGGTTCCCCCTCACTTCTGCTTGGCCCCATCCATCCACCCCACCAAGCTCCTCTTTCTGCAGCAGTCGTGGGTAGGAAGCTGCCTTGTGGAAGCACAGACATCCCGGCTAGGGCTGATAACACTGGCAGCAGCACAATGAAGGCCTCTACAGCAGGTCAGGGAAGCCACGTGCACCTCTCTTGTGTACATTTTGTTAAATTTGGCAATACATGAACTGTATCTAATGTGTTCATTTTCACTTGAGCAAAGTGGCCCTGATCTCACCAATCCTCTTCCTTATCCAAGTGCAGGCTTTTGAACACCAGAGCAAGCGGTCTGTGGTCTTCTGTCTCTTAGGTCCTTTCTGAAAAGACTTTGAAGGGTGCAGCAGGGCTGAGGCCAAGGATGGAGCTCCAAACATTCACTACAGAGGGATTGCCAGCTCCAGGCTGGAGCAGGGCAAGGTGGGGGTCACGTAGGGACCTCTTGCTTGTGACAACAGGCTGAAAAGGGCTTCAAAATCATGGTGGAGCAACTCCCCCAGGCAGCTCTGGACAGGGATACCAAAGCAGACTCACAAGTCATTACAAAAACGTGACTGCAGTCCCTGTACCTGATTCTGCCCTGGCTTTCTGCAGTTTTGGGGAGCGGTGCACAGGGACAGACACACCAGGGAAGTGGGGAGGGGGGAGACTCGTACTTTCAGCCTCCATTGCTTCCTGCTTTTAGCAAAAAGCAGTATTGTGTTGGGTACAGGTACAAGTGCTGGCTGGAAGGTAGGAGCAGGATGCATCAAAACACTGGACTTTGAAAGTGAGCTTCTGGAGCAGGGAAGTGCCCTTGGCTCTGCACCTGAACTACCTCTCCCAGAAAAGGGAGGGAGGGAGGGAGGGAGGCACCACAAAATCATCTGAATCTGAATTTGGTCGTAATATAGTTGGCCTACCCACTGCTGGCAGCAGTAAGCTCTCATTTCATTAGGTGAACCTACAAATCTATGGAGAGGTCATCACCTTCTCAGGCTATTATTATATACGTATGTACATACAGGAGAAATATATAGTTCAATAGAATACATATATTCTCAGGGTTTTACAAGAAGGTTACATATTCTTCCCAAAGGGAGAAAAGTTGTCCTTTCAGGATGCTGGAAAATATGTTACATTTCTCATTCTCCCAAGACTTTGCTAGCACACAAAACATTATTCTTCTCTCAGTGGCCAGGTTGTCTGTGTGAGTTGATGACAGTAAGCCTCTGGCTATCTCCTTTTGGTAATTACTCCTCTCCACTATTTGCTTTGTTTTCATGGGAAAGCGCTCAGGAAAGTGAATTTACAAGTGTAGTAGCCCAGCGTTTTCTGTGTACGTACCTGAAGAGGGAAGCCAGGATCCCAAGTCTCCGTGGATAAGGGTGGAACAGCCAGGGATGAGTCTCTGACAGGATTCTAGGTCCAAGGAGAGGAGGTAGTTTCAGGAAATAGTAAACACAGAGGGAGTAATCCAAAACTGAATATGCATGCACATATGTCTAGAAAAGAGCTACTATTTGATCCTCCCTGTATCAGAGCCATTATGCTTACAAATAAGGAATTCATCTCTTATTTAGCACAGAAACTCTCTTTGTACTCATTTATGTCGGTTGACTCCAAGCCCTGCATTTAAAATGCCCCACGGCTAGAATAGCTGTTTTCCTAGAGTCATATAGCAATACACATTTCAGCACCAATTCAACTTCGCTCAAAATCTAAAGTAATGCTAGTCTGGAAGCTAATACACCAAATTATAATTTCCCTTTATAGTCAGAATTTGGTCTGTGGAGTATCAACTGTTTAAACTTAGTGACATTTTAAGTCCACTTGGAAAGTAAGAAATATATTTTCTAGCTCTGTGAAAGTCATCCGACGAGGAACCCAAGCATTTGGTTCTCTGATGTGAAAACTACAATATTTTGCACAGCTGGAAGGTAATGGTAAATATCTTCCTTTTCTGGACCACTTCTCAGGTCTATAGAAATGTCAGTTCTGCTACACAAAGGGGAAAAAATGACATTCTTGTAAAATGTGTTTTGCAAGAATTGTTCATGGGTTTCTGCAGGGAAAGGGTCATGCTATTTTCTATTGGTACATTCAGATACAAACTGAAAAATGGTAAGTGTAAGGGAAGGGGGTTAGAAATAAATTTGAAGTACAAAAAAAATCTAATAAATTGGGTGAGTATGGAAAAATTCTGACGGACTATATAATTAAAAAGGTTTGTTTACCTTCTTCTCTGTGACCAGGAGTATAGAAAGCCCAAAGGGAGGAGAAGTGGAATGAAAAACAATATTCTGTTAATAACCCAGCTGGTACAGACAAAGGAAGTGTCTGTGAGAGAGAGCAGAGGGGATGTGGGAGAACGCTGCCTGCTGTCTCTGCGTTTCCTAGTAAAAACTTAGCCGAGCATTATGCCTGTATTCCCCCTAACTCCACATTCTGGGGAGATGCTGTCAGCACCTTTCATGACCCAATGCACTTGGTATCTTGGCCCCAGTGGGTCGATGGTCACAATACGCTTTTGGTGAATGTTTTATCCCCCGGGGCAAGGGCAGAACTTGAGTCTTTCATTCCTTTCTTTCATCTCGTTGAGCCATAACCTGTTCCCTGAAGTCATTGTTGTCATGGGATTTCCTTTCGGTGACCACAAACTGCATTACCAAATTGCACATGTTTTGCCACCATAAGCAATTCTTAGAGTTTTCTGCAGCCACTGGAAAGTGCATTACTAATGAGCAGGGTGAGCGGGTCAAATAATTTCCTTTTGCTGCTTTTGCAGCCTAGAAGGTTTGAAAATGCCGAGGCAGCTCCTTATTCTCAGAAGCATGTTTGTGCGGTCTGTTGGTTTCTGGTCAGGATTAACCTGGCGCGCTAATATAAGCTCCTTCAAGGAAATTTAGATCTAGATCTAAATTCTGATATTGTGTGATTGCCTTTCATTTACGACTGGGCAGCAGCTTCATCCAGAAGACCTGAGGTAGAGGTGGAAATAAGCCACTTGCTAATAGGAATCTATTACGTCATGCCAATCTCCTCAGCATCTTCCTTTTTTTTTTTTTTCCATTGTGAATGTGTGTCGCTTGAACACCACCCATCTGTGTGGACCTCATGGTGATCAGGATGTGGGGTAGCTACGGGAAGATCTAAGGAAAAGCAGCAAACTGAAAGGCAGCTAGCATGGTTTCACACACTGTGTTGGTTTAAACAAATGTGTCCATAGCATGGAGCTGCTCTGATGCTGAGTGCTTTCGGAGAGGAAGATGAGGGTGTGGAAAGGGGGCATAATATGAACATCCTCTTCCTTTGATGTTCATCTTACAGTCTCTTTAAAATGGACACCAAAGTTTGATGGCATTTTCAGCTTTCATTTAAATAGATCGAAATGACTCTGAGCGACTCTACTGTAAAATCTTTGCAGTTTTGAAAGGCATGGGGCAGCCCTGCTGAAAGTCAGAAAAAAACAGAGAACAAAGAGCAGCTACAATAAATAATAACCCTGTGAAAAAAAAACCCACCAGAAAGACTGAGAGCCTGCCACCATAAACATTATTTTACAGGAAATGACAGTTCCTTAAAAATATTGGGAATAATTCTCTAAGGGAGGGAGAAAAACAACAAACCCTTTTCAATTTTAGAATTGCCAGTGATGTCAAGGCTAAACCATTCCTGTCTTGTGATCTTGACTAGATGGTCTCCGAGTAGAAGCGCTGCAAGAATATAAATGTAACTCTTCCTGTAACACTGGATGCGGCAGCCCCGGTCCGAGCATGGCCTGCACAGGGTGGCTGCTGATCACGTCAGCAGCTTTTGGACCTCATTACAGCAGCTCGTCATGGATAGGCACAGCTGCACCGAGCTGGTTTGCCTGGTGTTAGAGCTCTGGTTTAAGGACTCCACTCTCTCAAACGTGCTACCTGCATGCCGCAGCGGTTGGCAGCTCCATTTTGGGTGGGTGGGTGATGGCTGCAGATCTGAATTGGGTGCGTGAGGCTGGTAGGAAGGGGAAAAGAGGGGAGTCTCGGAGCCATTTGCCTGTTGTAAACTCTGTCCTCTCCGTGTGAACAAGCCACGTTACTCCAGACGTGATGACCAGTGTGCTCCCCTCCTAGGTATGCAATGCCTCTGAGGTGATACGTATTTCGCACAGACGCACAAAAGCACTGCAACCATTTCTGCCCCTGCAGCTTGAGCAGTTTCTTCGTTAAACAACAGTTTGCTTCTAAAAATTAGGCCTAGGCGTTGAGTACGCTGCTCATGATAGTCTTACACTCAGGTAATAGTAAACACTGGAACCTAAAAGCTCAGCGCTAATTTAGGAGCATGTGTTTCACTAAATACTCCAGGCTGTATGCAGGGAAAGTACAAAGCAAACATGGTTCATAGGGAATTCACTTCCTATATTTAGACTGCTTTACAAGTACATTTTTAAGTAAGAGAACTGATGTTTCCCTCACAATTGTGGCTTAATAACTATACCAGCCATGAGTTTTATATTGATAATAGCTGTTTTATTATGAAAAGCTGCTTTTTAGGCATTTCACAGCTTTTTGTGCCATTACAAATTTTGCAATGAGCTGTTTGATTACTGTCTTTGTAAAAGGTTTTCTTGCAAGGAGGAAGCTTCAAAACAAAGCAGACAGGAGAGAATAAGGGAAAACATTTCTGTAAATAGAAACTGAAGTTCATTACTCCTATCTAGTGTGTTTTCATCTGCAAAGAGACATGCACCATATGTTTAATAAAAAATTTTATCCTGACCAAAAAGTTCCTATCCTCCTCCATGAGTTTTAGTTCTGTACTCTGTTCGGAAATAAACAGGAGCCACTTTGATATGGGTATGGAAAACAGTGAGAGGAGAACAGCCTGGAACATAACCACTGCAAAGTCTATTTGTGGGTATTTTGCAAATACATAAAAGGGATTGGAAGAAGGGGAAAGACTTCTCCTTTCTTGTGTATACTCATAAGTGCAAGGGACAGAAGGAGTTAAGAGAAGGGGAAGGAGTAGATCTTCCTGCCTTGCCCCTAGAACAATAAAGCTCAGCTCTGCCTCTGGTTCCAGATACCTCGCTGTAGTTCTGGAGGCACCAGTTCCAGGTCTAGGCCAAATCCAGCCCACTCATACTTGTTTATTTGCACTTTGGAGCTCAAGGGGGCTAGTGACAGTGTTTAGGCTGGGTTACGCTTTTGTGTCCCTTAACTACAGAAGCCAACATGTTTTTTATCACCTTGGCTAAAGTGATCAAGTGTAAGGCTTAGCCTTATGCTTCAATATGTCCCTTCTTATGGAAATAAAAATATACTAGACAAAAATATACTAGTAAAATTTTATTTTTTTTATTTTTATAGGCATTCCTTACTCTGTCTTTTCTGTTTTGTCTTTCTAGTCCCTGTATTACAGCAGAAGAACTTCTTTTTTAAATTGCTTTTGCCTCTCTTCTGAAGGAAACGTGTTAGGAAAGGGACAGAATATTACAACTTAAAAAGTCACTGTGCTTTTCATAATCATTCAGGATTTTCCTGAGCATGTAGAAGAAGTGAATGCAAATTACATGATGAGATTCATCAACGGGATGTTGACCATTTGCAACCTGCAGGAAGTCCATGCAGAGTTTTGCGAAAAATATAGTCATTACCTTAGCTGCCCAGGTGAAATGCACACCTGGATGGAGCTTCATTTTCCATTATAAGATAGTTTGCTCTAAATTCGGGAATTCCCTTAATGTTCAAAGTATATGTTGCTCTGGGCTGACCAAAACCTGTTGCCCTCCACTGTTGTGTTTTTGATGGCAGATGTGCTGATTTCTCTTTCTGGCTGAGCTGTGCTGACCAAGGAGAGGCAAGGATGCAAAGGGCATGTTTGCACAGCCTCATGTCAATTATGTAGGGTTCTAGTCTAACAATGGAAAACCCTACAGCACAGGATGCTACTGTGCATAAGGGCTGAGGAGTCCCGGCAGCCTGCTGCCCTACTGCCCCCGCTGCCCACAGGGGCTTGTAATGGGGATGTAACCCAGGAAGGGCACTCACTATCATCCCTCCAGTCTTGCTAAGGAGCCAATGGAGGGAGAGGTGAGCGTTTCAGAGAAAAATCCAGCACTNCGTCATGGATAGGCACAGCTGCACCGAGCTGGTTTGCCTGGTGTTAGAGCTCTGGTTTAAGGACTCCACTCTCTCAAACGTGCTACCTGCATGCCGCAGCGGTTGGCAGCTCCATTTTGGGTGGGTGGGTGATGGCTGCAGATCTGAATTGGGTGCGTGAGGCTGGTAGGAAGGGGAAAAGAGGGGAGTCTCGGAGCCATTTGCCTGTTGTAAACTCTGTCCTCTCCGTGTGAACAAGCCACGTTACTCCAGACGTGATGACCGGTGTGCTCCCCTCCTAGGTATGCAATGCCTCTGAGGTGATACGTATTTCGCACAGACGCACAAAAGCACTGCAACCATTTCTGCCCCTGCAGCTTGAGCAGTTTCTTCGTTAAACAACAGTTTGCTTCTAAAAATTAGGCCTAGGCGTTGAGTACGCTGCTCATGATAGTCTTACACTCAGGTAATAGTAAACACTGGAACCTAAAAGCTCAGCGCTAATTTAGGAGCATGTGTTTCACTAAATACTCCAGGCTGTATGCAGGGAAAGTACAAAGCAAACATGGTTCATAGGGAATTCACTTCCTATATTTAGACTGCTTTACAAGTACATTTTTAAGTAAGAGAACTGATGTTTCCCTCACAATTGTGGCTTAATAACTATACCAGCCATGAGTTTTATATTGATAATAGCTGTTTTATTATGAAAAGCTGCTTTTTAGGCATTTCACAGCTTTTTGTGCCATTACAAATTTTGCAATGAGCTGTTTGATTACTGTCTTTGTAAAAGGTTTTCTTGCAAGGAGGAAGCTTCAAAACAAAGCAGACAGGAGAGAATAAGGGAAAACATTTCTCTAAATAGAAACTGAAGTTCATTACTCCTATCTAGTGTGTTTTCATCTGCAAAGAGACATGCACCATATGTTTAATAAAAAATTTGATCCTGACCAAAAAGTTCCTATCCTCCTCCATGAGTTTTAGTTCTGTACTCTGTTCGGAAATAAACAGGAGCCACTTTGATATGGGTATGGAAAACAGTGAGAGGAGAACAGCCTGGAACATAACCACTGCAAAGTCTATTTGTGGGTATTTTGCAAATACATAAAAGGGATTGGAAGAAGGGGAAAGACTTCTCCTTTCTTGTGTATACTCATAAGTGCAAGGGACAGAAGGAGTTAAGAGAAGGGGAAGGAGTAGATCTTCCTGCCTTGCCCCTAGAACAATAAAGCTCAGCTCTGCCTCTGGTTCCAGATACCTCGCTGTAGTTCTGGAGGCACCAGTTCCAGGTCTAGGCCAAATCCAGCCCACTCATACTTGTTTATTTGCACTTTGGAGCTCAAGGGGGCTAGTGACAGTGTTTAGGCTGGGTTACGCTTTTGTGTCCCTTAACTACAGAAGCCAACATGTTTTTTATCACCTTGGCTAAAGTGATCAAGTGTAAGGCTTAGCCTTATGCTTCAATATGTCCCTTCTTATGGAAATAAAAATATACTAGACAAAAATATACTAGTAAAATTTTATTTTTTTTATTTTTATAGGCATTCCTTACTCTGTCTTTTCTGTTTTGTCTTTCTAGTCCCTGTATTACAGCAGAAGAACTTCTTTTTTAAATTGCTTTTGCCTCTCTTCTGAAGGAAACGTGTTAGGAAAGGGACAGAATATTACAACTTAAAAAGTCACTGTGCTTTTCATAATCATTCAGGATTTTCCTGACCATGTAGAAGAAGTGAATGCAAATTACTTGATGAGATTCATCAACGGGATGTTGACCATTTGCAACCTGCAGGAAGTCCATGCAGAGTTTTGCGAAAAATATAGTCATCAGCTTAGCTGCCCAGGTGAAATGCACACCTGGATGGACCTTCATTTTCCATTATAAGATAGTTTGTTCTAAATTCAGGAATTGCCTTAATGTTCAAAGTGTATGTTGCTCTGGGTTGACCAAAACCTGTTGCCCTCCACTGTTGTGTTTTCGATGGCAGATGTGCTGATTTCTCTCAGGCTGAGCTGCGCTGACCAAGGAGAGGCAAGGATGCAAAGGGCATGTTTGCACAGCCTCATGTCAATTATGTAGGGCTCTAGTCTAACGATGGAAAACCCTACAGCACAGGATGCTACTGTGCATAAGGGCTGAGGAGTCCCGGCAGCCTGCTGCCCTACTGCCCCCGCTGCCCACAGGGGCTTGTAATGGGGATGTAACCCAGGAAGGGCACTCACTATCATCCCTCCAGTCTTGCTAAGGAGCCAATGGAGGGAGAGGTGAGCGTTTCAGAGAAAAATCCAGCACTCCCAAAATAGGAGCCCAGCTGCCATCTAATTATATGCTCTGGATTGCCCTCTGGAGGTGCCTGCAGCTCTCTGTTAACTTTATTGGAACACTGGGCTCCCAAGTTGAATGGTGAAAGTATCCATAGGGAATTCGTATCATGGATCTAATCTTTACCCATGCCCACTTCAATAACCAAACGAGTCACCGTGTGAGCAGAGGTTTATGCAGCAGCGGACGCACCTGGGAAGGTGTAGTGGTGCAGATCCTTTGGCCTCACTGCTGATGCTGCATGCATGTTTTGGGGCTGGGAACCACCTACACAAGCCCCATATGAGCAGGACAGATGCAACAACTTATGCCTGCACTGTTGCTGTTCGTGCCACTTGCAGGCAGATGCCTCATGGATCTGCCACACGTGTTGCCTGGATCCCAGCACGCCTCCCTGCAGAAGAAACAAAAACTCGACTTTATAAATCCCACAGTGTCAGAGAGCTGCATGACAACATTCAAATCCGATACTGTGGAGCCCCTTCTGATCCTCTGAAGATGGACTTGACCCTGCTGTGAATGATAACGGACCGGACTCACAAATTGACTCCACTTGCCATACTAAAACATGCACTTCCATTTCTACTGGGCAGATCCAACAGTGTGTTCAGTCACTATTGTCTTCTTTGCAGATTGATTTTAGTAATTTTAAGTGCAGAATATAATTGGAAAAGAAAAATACAGAGTTAATGGGATAACATAATAAGAACTACCTGGTTAGGCACAAGTCCTCAATACTTAGCTTAAAGGATCTATTCCCAGAAGAGATTCCAAAACCTTTTGTTTATCCTTTCTGTATAATGCAAATGGAAAATTTTACGTCTCTGGATTATGATCCAAAAGAGTCAGAAGCAGTGAAAGGAAACTCCATGCGCTACCATTGCAAGACACTAAAAATAGGGCTGCATCTAAAATTCTGTTTGGTTTTTTTTGGTTTTTTGGTTTTTTTTATTTAATGAAACCAGTTGGGGGATGCCTATGCAGGATCCAAAATATTTTCCCTGGTCATATGCCTGCATCGATTCCACATCTAAATCTCAGTTTGTACCCCAGAACGAATGAACAAATATTTAGATTCTTTGCATTTTTATTTTTTAGTCTATAATGCAACGCTGAATCAAACTGGTGTCTGAACGAAGAGTTAGAATTGAGCTATTTTTAAACAAAAATATTAATTAGGGTTCCATCCTGTGCACTCTATTCATGTGCTGCATAAATTTTGTATTCCTTTTCCAGTGGCATTCTTTCTCTTATGAATGAATGTAGTGTTTTTCTAAGAGAAACTTCTCCTCTTGTGCCGTGAAACAGATATGTTACAAGCAGTGGCATTACAGGTTTTCTCACACTGGCCGACGTGTTTGCCTTTTGCCAGCTTTGATTCCTTGGTTTGGAGCAGAGTTTGCAGGCTGTGCCCGTTGTCCAGGTCATCGAGGATGTGAGCAGGGGTTAGCTATCCGGCCCTCGGTGTAACACGATTTTTGAGAGCTCAGCCTGAAACTCTCTCCTTCAGCGATAAAGTCTCCAGTCTTTGGAGCTGCTAAATTTTCACTACTAGAGAAATGTCTGTCTGACCTCAGAAATAGTCCCCATAAATGAATTAACAGAGTGGTGTGTTTGTTTTTTTTTTTCTTGAGCTATTAGGCAGCATGCATGACTTTCCCCTTTCACCTCAAAGTGGACTAAATTTCTAGCATTATTATCTAATTATAGCACTGGTCATTGGAATGGAAAATTATTGGTACTTGTTTTTCTGTTGTTAGTTGCCCTGGAGACAGATACCCCTATCCAACTGTGTTAGTTTCAAAAATTATTTTTAAATGTACACTGCTGTATGGAGCAACCCTGCCAGGTATTCTCTCTACTGCCTGGAGCTATTCATCAGCTGACTTCCTCTCCTACTTCTTCTCCACTCCCTTTCTCCTACCCAATACTGGGATGAAACACACACCCGTGTGCGCGCACAAAACCGTTTCCTTCCTTTCTCTTCCTCATTTTGCCCCTCTCCTCTAAGCCCAGTTTCTTCTTTAGCTGCTAAGGGCTTCTCTCGAGGAGCTTTATCCTGAAGGGACATAAAAATAAGAAAGGGGGAGAGGGGCAGGGCTGTGTGCCTGCTCGCCCGTCAGGGGATGGGGATGGGGCGTGCCAAAGTGCTCAGAGCCCTGCTGGAGCCGCTTCCCTTTCCAACCCAAAACTCCCGTCTGCTTCTTTACGTTGCGGAGCTGCTTGAGGCCGCCTAAGATGTGGTAACAACACAGATGGGATTCAGAAGGACTTTTTCGGTGTCTGTTTAAAGGGATGAAAAGGGAGAGGATGTGCTTCTCCAGTCCTTTCAGAGAGAGGGTGTTGCAATGGTAGGCTCTGCAGAAAGGCAAGGAGGAGTGAGGTGGACGAGATGTCGGGGAAACTGAAAACAGAGTGGAGTCAGGCTGGAGGCATTTCATTGTCTCGCTAAAAGGGAGTCCTCCCTGCCTTCGAGGCACGAGTGAGCGAGGAAGAGTGTTTTTGGGAGGTGCCTGCCCACTGTCCAGCTGTCGGGGATGATGCATTTCAGTCACAGTCAGCCTAAACTGGATCTGAACTAAGGACCTGGAGGAGTTAGTGGTTTCCTTGATTGCGTAGGCTCAGCTGGAGGAAGGAGTTCTGGCTGAAACACAGGTGTGTGCAGCGACGTCTGCTCTTTCACTTGGGTAATAAATCTATTATTTTACTGCTATACTGCTCCGCGGAGAATTCTGGTTTTGGTCCAGTGTGCTTTGGGATCTGCTCAGCCTCGTTTCTCGTTGCTCTGAGCTGATGCCGCCAGCAGAAGTGTAAATTGCGACCGTGCTCCTGTGATGCAAAGGCCCGGCTCTCCGCTGGCTACTAAACCGAACGTAACTCATATCATCACCGCTGCAGAGCAAAGTTGACAGCCATTACCGAGGGAGTCCAGAGCAAGGTTTTATGTTTTTTATTCCAGCTAGCTCACATGTGTTGCATAGCTGTGTGTTTACAACGATCTGCGGAGGACTGTCTTGGAACCTCTTCATTTCATCACGTGCTTTATGATCACTTTGCAATTAGCCAGAGTCAGGCCAATAATCTCACTTACAGAGCATAACCCAGAATAATTGTGTTTTATGTCTTTCTTCCAGACTTGTTTTAAAATTTTCTTAAAACTACACTTGAAATGTAAACGTACTTAACAAATGCCCTAAATGGTTAATTTTTATTCAGTGACAAGTAGGAAGTTTATTCCTTGGTTTTTTTCCAGATTGAAAATTAATCTTGACAAGCTATGCTCTTGTACGAGACAGTTTTAATTATGTGACATGCCTGTTTGTTATTTGAGAGTCTGCTCATGTTTGGATTCTTAACATGCAGGGGAAAATTCATAGTTCATTGTTTATTGGACAATCCTTTCGGATTTTGGACAATCTTTTTCAAAATTCTTTCAATGTAAAAAGTGATTACACGCAGGCAGGTAACCATGCACATTGAATTAGAATTCTTTTCCCTACTTCTTTTTTCACTACTGAGGAGTGATGCTTAAAATTCCCTGGCATAATTTGCCCCAGAAATCTTAAAATACTAATAATATCATTAGAAATTATTAACAGAGCTAACAATCCTTCACTGTGGAAGCTATCCTTTATTTCTTATTCCACCAAGAAAAGAAACTTGCAAGCAAACAAAACAGTGGCTCATCTGCTGAAACTTACTTGATTTGAAAGGAGCAAACATAACTCATGTATAATTGCTAAAATTGTCTCTTGATAGGAGTAAATTCACAGGTATGTAATGTCACAGCTCCATGAGAAGATCCCACTTTCCCTTCACCTTGTCTAGCCTCTCTTGTCAATGGATCTTGAAGAGCTTTCCCGAGTTATTGATTCAGCCGCATGATGCATGCAGGAGGAGCTCGGCGATGCGTTTCCATCGGTTCAGTCAGCAGCTCTGTTTTGTTAGTCCTCTGCACTGACCACTAGACACTTCCATTTTTCTAATCACTCATTATCAATGCTGCTTCTAACTATTCAGTGATTTCTGAATATGAGCCAGCAGTGTGCCCAGGTGGCCAAGAAGGCCAACGGCATCCTAGACTGTATCAGGAATAGTGTGGTAGCAGGACTAGGGAAGTGATTGTCCTGTACTCAGCACCGGTGAGGCCCGACCTTGTTCAGTTTTGGGCCCCTCACCACAAGAAAGATATTGAGGCACTGGAGCGTGTCCAGAAAAGGGGCAACAAAACTGGTGAGGGGTCTAAAGCACAAGTCTTATGAGGAGCAGCTGAGGAAACTGGTGTTGTTTAGCCTGGAGAAAAGGAGGCTGAGGGGAGATCTTATTGCTCTCTACAACTACCTGAAAGGAGGTTGTAGAGAGGTGGGGGTTGACCTCTAGTAACAAGCTATAGGATAAGAGGAAATGGCCTCAAGTTACACCAGGGAGGTTTAGGATGGATATTAGGAAAAAGTTCTTCACATAAAGGGTAGTAAAGCGTTGGAACAGGCTGCCCAGGGAAGTGGTGGGGTCACCATCCCTGGAGGTATTTAAAAGGCAGGTAGACATGGTGCTGAGGGACGTGGTTTAGTGGTGGTTTTGACAGTGTTAGGTTGATGGTTGGACTTGATGATCTTAAAGGTCCCTTCCAACCTAGACAATTCTATGATTCTCTATATGTGGAAGTGTTCAGTAATCAAGAACAGATATCCTTTCTAATTGCAGCTAAAGTTAATGACGCCTTGACATACCATTCGGATTCTGCCAGGTTCGATGTCCTACAAAATGTGACTAAACTAGAACTGCTTAAGTATGTGACAGATGTCTCCTATTGTGTTTTAAATTATTCTCAGGTAAAGATAATAAAGTTTTGATGCTTCCTAATTGATCGGATTGGAAGATCCAGCAGAACAAGACCAGAATTTTATTTACCATGCAAGACAAAAATTCTTGATGGTCTGTGACATGAATGGTGAAGATTAAGAAAGGCCAGGAGGGGACAAAAATCAGACCTTTAGTAATGCATCTGATTTTAGAAAGTTTTCTGCAAACCCTGTGCCCAGTTCTCACTCAGCTGAAATGAGTGATGAAATTATGGATTAATGAATGGAAGATAAATGAAGCATGGGAGAAATTTGGAGGCTCCTAGGAAACTTTCCTGATCTGCTGGGGCAGCTGAAATTTCCAAGCATACATTTGAGTGGAATGAATTTCCTTATTGTAAGGCAAGACAAGCTCATCATTTAAGAGGATAAAATAGTTACTGACTACCACTGGTACTGGGGAGTTAAACTGACTCTGAACCAAAAGTCAGTTTGAACTGTTTTTTTTTAACTTTTCTTGAACCAGAACTGAACTTGAATGTTATTTTGACGTTTAGCTGACTTCACGCTGGAAGTGAACAATAACAGCTTCAGTCAGAGCCGAATGTGAAGTAAGTTGAAAAACTGAATCGCTCGACTCCTGGTGGGCCACCACAGGCTGTCCCCCCAGCTGCTGGCAGGGTTGAGCAGGAGGAGGACTTCCAGCATAGGTAAGAGGAGCAGGATGTTTTCGTGGAGTCTTAGGGAGCCTGGATCAAGAGATGTAACACACTAGTTAATCATCACTGTAAATGTTAAAGCCATTTCCTTCCCCACAGGTCCCCAAAGCAAGACTCTCACATTGTAAGAATAACAAATATAAACCAGCTTTGTATAGCAGCGATTGCCCTGAAAAGGCTTCAGTAACTCCTCCTGCCTCTCAATGGGACTTAGTGCCTTGCTGCATCTTTGTATAGGGGAGTTTTATTTCTTCAGCTAGTTTAGCACTCATTTATGGAGCTCAGCAACTCTATGGAGTGTGTGAGCGTGTGTATGTATATATATATTTATCCATGCACAAGCCCTTGTTTATGTTATCCTGAGTCTGTGGATGTTAGAACAATGCCATGAGTTCATGAATCAAACAACCAAACAAATAAGATAGCTGAGGCAATTAGAAGATATTTCTGAACAGTGCTATTTTGGACAGTCAGTCAGCTCAACACGGTTAATTTCAATCAGCAATTCTAATGTTCTACCTAATGGAATCAGTGACACAATATATTCTGGACTGTTTTTCCCCAGTAACTCTCTTGGCCTCTGAACTCTATTAACTGCAACTAATTTTGCATGTTGGATGAAGCGGGCGGAACGTTTTTCCATAATTCCCCCATGTTATTGCCACAGCAAAGGTGACAAGGTGAGGTGGAGCAAATCTCTTCGCAGCTGAAGTTTGTTCTTTTGTTTTTCTTCCCCCTCTTCATTAAGGCCTCCTCAACCTCCCACCTGCTAAAATGTTTTCACCTGAGGTGGGTGAAGATTTTCACCTGGTGATGGGGGGCGCTGAGATCCTGGTAGCTGAAAAGAAGGGAAAGAAATGCTGGTAGGTGGTGGGATCGCTGTGTCCACTGTAAGGACATTTACTGTATGCTGTAGGACTCGCACAGCCTGGCAATTTCCTCTGGTTCGCAGAGGGAAAGAAAAAACCTGTGTGGCCCACAGTTGTATGCCATTAGGGAAGACGTGGCCTTCCTGCTTTTTATTCTAATTCCTTTTTATGTCACTTGCAAAACTGGTACCAGCTAAATAAACTCCCGGCTATCCTCTAGCTGTTGTTCTCCATTATGTACACTTAATCGAACAAACACTTTCCCCATTGATTCAGTTTCTCTTTCTGCATTATGAGTTTTAGTCAGAGTCCTACGCTTTAGTGTTTCCGTGCTGGCTAATAGTGCATCTCCAATTTTCAGGTTAACGCATTTACTGTTCCTGTCAACAGCCGAATTCCAGAAGGTGCACACGATTCCTGGTGAGGCTTCGCACAGCTTTTTTTTACACTTCTTACCACTACCGAGGCATGGCTGGACGATGGCTGTCTCGTTGTTCGCTCAAAATTATGGGTACGCAAACAGTTAACCCCCAGCAGCTGTGGGGAAGAAACGTTGTCACTTACACGAGAGACGTTTTAGCCAAAAGGTGGCACTGCGGCTGCACAGATTTTGCAGCAGCTGAGCAGTCCGGCAGAAGGTAACGAAACACTCCACACATGTATTTTTACCTCCGCTTTTCATACTTTGTGAACGGTAAGTACTGCAAACTGGCTAATTATTTCCCAAACGTTAGAATAAAATCAGTGCTTCAGGAAGCAAACAATTTGGTAGCTGTACCATAACATAATAAATACTTTATCCTTGCTTTAGTGAAACTGAACGACCGAATTAAAAAAAAAAACACAACTGATCAATATCTGAAAATGTGCGGCCAAAGTGCACAGAGTAGTTCAGCTCTGCACGTATCCTACACACACTGGCTACTCCTACTAACTGCTTGCTTTGTAGCCCCTAAGGGAAGGAGAGCTTCCTTAGAAACATCAAGTTTTTGAGACAGATCCTGCCGTCTTAAAACAATGCCGGGGTTGACTTTCCTATGGGCTGATCAGATACGTCATTAGCAGATCAAGTACTACTCGATCCTTGAGTTTTACCATACGCGGACACGGTCACTAGGCGTATTCACAAAGATCGATGGGTACAGAAACTTATGCCAGAAGACTGAGAATCAAATATCCAAATATATGTTCAGGGTCGAGATGTCCTGGTGAGCCGTGCTGGGCCCCGATGCGGGAAGGGAGGGAGCGATCTCCCCAGGCTGCGCCCCGCTGTGGAGTTCAGGTGTCGCATTCATCCTGCCGGGACGGGGCTTCGTTACAATCTTTGTTAACGCAGAGAGATGTCGTGTTTAAACTCCACACACACACTCATGTCTGAGTGGGAAAGGACTGCACCTCTTCAGAGGAGCCTTAGGCTCTTTGTGATATGGGTCCTCTGCAATATGTGTCCTTTCAATGGACCCGTTGGGAACCCTGAATTAGCATGTGCTCCTGATTTTTGTTAGCTTTCCCGAGCCTTTTTAAATATGTAAGTCTGGAGTTCTTTACTTTCTAAATATTCCAATGTCAGTTAGCCTCTTATATAGTATTTGACTATCTGAATAATTGCCATTATTCATGAAACAAAAATCAGATGTCCACATGGCTCAACACACACCATTTGGACCCCCAAAACACAGTTTTTCTTTTTTCTTTAAAAGACCCTTTGTATTTTCCTGTGAGTCACACTCAAATTTGCAAACATTTTTCTCTGCAACAGGGATATGAATTTTTTTTAAAAAAAAACAAAAAACACAAGAAAGGAAAGGGTGCTTAAGTAATTATAAGAGTCGAAAAGCTGGGGCTTCAAGAGCAGATCTAAGACTTCTTAGATTTGCAGCAAGACTGGATGAGGTCCTTCACCTGGAAGAAGCGCTGAGAATTTACGTTGAGGACCACAGGGTCACTGCTCCCGCTTTCCCCTACTCCACATCTCGCGGAAGAGCGACGCGTTCCTTCCAGCACTGTCCCCACCGAGGGGATGTTCCGTCTAAACTTGCCTCGTTTAAGCGGGCGGGATTGCAGTATATTGCTGAGGATTAAATGGGTTTTTGCTTGTATTAATAACGACGTGAATAACTTTCTATTTTACAGCATCACTATTTCAACCCAAACTATCAGGTTTATCCAGCGCACGCACAGGGATGCACCAGCTGAGCCTTGAAACTGCCCCTTTAAACCCACAGCACTTTCTAACCAGCACCGTTATTTTAAAGGGGAAAAAGCTTTCCAGAAAAGTCAAATACATTCCAGCCACCGCAGCTCTACTTTTTTTTTTTTTACCTTTTTTTTTTTTTTTTTTTC
>VUYV01000143.1:804617-824288 GCA_008711295.1 Anarhynchus alexandrinus
GGGAAAGCGGGGGGGCCGCGGGATGGTGCCCACCTTCCGCAGGGCGCGGAAAGAAACCCTTCGGCCGTCAACCCCGCGCCGCGCATCCTCCGCGGGCGGCGGAGCGGTGGCGGCCGTACCTTGCGCGGCCGCCGCGGGGCTCCTGGGCCGGTCCCGGCCACCGCCAGCCCCTTCCCGGCCTCCCGGGACAGGGCTTGACCCAGCGGCCCCCCGCGAAATACGCAGTCTTCTCAGGGGCTTTGCCCTTGACCAGCCCCGTGGTGGCCCGGCCAACGCCTCTCCGTCTCGGTGTCTTCCCTCCACCCTGCCCGGGAGGTGCCCAACGCTCTCGCTCCAGGTGCCCTCCACTGCCTCTGGGAAGGAGGACGCAGACCCCATCCTTGGCCCCGCCAGAGGCATGCGGGACCCCGATCGCTCCCCGGTGCCTCGCGATGTGCAGCCCCTCTTGCTTTCACAGCCTGGCAGTGAAAATGCACTTTTTTTCCCCCCCTCCATCGCTTTGGTTGAGGTGGTGTGGTGGGTGCCGTTAGCGGGGTTGTGCAAAGGGTGAGATGGAGGCAGCTTTCCAGCCCACCACCAGTGCCTGCACCCGCTTTCTGCCCTTTCCAAAGCCTGTGGCCCCCCTGCAGGTGCCCAGCCCTGAGCTTGGTGGCCACCGCTGGGGCTGAGGAGGCCACAGTTCCTCAGGCTCGTGGCAGTAGGTGAGGGGCTCCTGCCTGCTTTTAGGCCATCTCTACATGACTGGGTGTCAGTGCCTTGGTGGCTGCTGTGTGGGAACACGGTGTGAGCAGGAGCTGGGTGGTGGTGGTTGATGGGGCAGGTGGCGGGTTGCTCTTGAGGCCAAGGGGTGGTGGTACCAGGCAGGTCTTTCAGTGCCAGGGTTGGGCATAGGGCACCCCTTGTTTGAAACCTGTTGGGTCCCGGCCGTATTTTCTTTAGTCTTGTGAAAGATGTTTGGTTTATGGATGAGGATGAATTTGCTGGAAAGACACATGGGGAGAAGGAAAGATTCTAGAAGACAGGTTGTGTTCAGGTGGAATTTGTTTATACTACTCCGAATAACATAATATCTAGCTCTGATATTGAAATAGTGGAGGTGGTGTTCTTTCAGGTCCTCGCTCTTGTTCGTGCCAAACTCTTTCTGTATCAAAGCAAGTTCAGATAAAATTGTTTTGCTGTCCTGATTCCTGATATTTAGTAATGCAGAGGTACTTTCGCATTGCAGTAATATCTCCACAGATGAGAACTGATGTTGTCATGAATTGCTTATGGTCATAAATCTTATTCATCTGAAGATTAATCGAAATACAAAACCTGAAGGAGGGACTTCCCGTATTAAGTATGAAAAAGAAATCCCACTGCGGAGCTTTTGGTTTTGGACTTGGTTGGATTTGAGAGAGGAATCAGTAAATGAACAAACATCTTTTCTCTTACCTTAATTTACTGTGGCTGTAGGTGTTGTTCTTTTCCCCTTTACAAGCTGGTAGCAGAGCCCTCACTGGGGTGAAACCCAGTTCTGCCTGCTTTGCTTCTCCACTTTTCTTGTGTCTGCACCTGAGTTATCCCTGAGCCAATGCTCTACTCCTCTCCAGAGCATCAAGGAAATGTTTTGTGGGCTTCTGGAAAAAGGCTTTTTAGAGTTCATATATCAGTGATGGTTTTTTATATGTCTTACGGTGAGGTTACATTGGCAGCTGAAAAGCTGCCACGAGGACTCGCTGCGCCGAGTGATGCCTCGTGTCCCCTACCCCTTGTCTGGGCAGTAAACGTGTCTGGCAGTGCCAAAACGGTGGAAATACAGAGTTGTTCTTTTGGTTCAGCATCCGTGCGTGTGTGATTTTAAAACGGTAGATTGCTGTACTTTCTTATGGGGGCATAATTTGCTTTTCTGTTTCTAAGAGTAGAGAGTAAGAAGGTTGGAGAGCTCTGAGGAGGTGCGTGGAAGGCAATGGCAGCTGTGGCAAACTCATTAAAAATGACACAGCTGCTAAGCTGAAAGGTGATTCTTTAAAGACTTTAAAAATGGTTAATGCTTTAAATCCTTAATTCTTTAAATACTTTATTTTAAAAGTAAGTAAAATTAAATGCTAATGCTAGTTAGCTTTGATATGAAATGCTTTCCAAGCATTGATGAGTACCACGTAACTGAGAAAACACTGTTCCTTATAAGAATTTTTTTACAATCAGCACTGAAGAGTGTAATCTGGTGCAGGTAAGCCTGGATGGATCCATTTAAAGCTCAAGAATGGCATGTCCTGAGTGTCTGCTGGAGACAGGAAATTTAACATGTACAAAATGAAAGACTTTGGAGATTGAAAAGCTGATTGTAGGCTTATGACTTCAAAGTTGATCTACCATCATGTTATTTTCATGATAAAATCTTATGTTCAGTCTGATGTGGACCTGGAGCTTACATGATAACTCGCAGTAATGTGAAACTTCCTTGAAAATAAAGTACTGGGTTATTTAGTAAGACAGAGAGAATTGGATCTGTTGTTGGTTTTTTTTTAATTTTTTTTAGTGAGATTACCGCAATCTGATATTTTCCTGTATCGTAATAGTACAATGCTGAAAAAACAAATAATAAAATGGAGGAGAGGGAGATTTTGGCACTGGTGGGGGGAAGTGGGCTTTTTGTGTTTTGTTTTTTAAAGCTTGAGCCTTGGCAAGAACCTGTCTCTTTTTATTACCCATGTGAACTTGAAACATGCAAAATGTGATTTGTCTCTCTGACATAGGGCATCAGAAAAGTCTTTTGCTAATTGCTTTCTTTGGTTTATAAAAACTTGAACCGCAAAGATGCGGTTTACATCACTTGATAACAATTTTTAATTATTCTGCTTCCAATTGTTTTGCTTCACACACAATTCATTAGTTTTAAGCAAAATATTATTATTTTTTCAAATGGGGTGCTGGGAAACAAAATAATTAGAGAGAATGGCTTTCTCTGGTTTTTGCCTGATGCCGCTGGATTGTGTGTTATCAGCAAATGGGCTTCAGGGAGCTAGCTGCCTGCCCCAAGGGCTTCCGAGAAGTTACACTTGCTTTTTGAACTCTTGAATTTTGACCCAGATGAGGTAAGAACTGTAGGAGCTTCTGGAAAGTTGGGTTGGTGGTTTTTTTTTTTTAGGGGTGAGCACAGGTGTCGGTGTTTGGTAAATGAACGCAGGTAAAAGAAAATGCTTCAGAGTTTTTGTAGGCGACGGAGTTCAGATATTAGTTGGAAGTTTTCTCTTGTATCTTCAAGCCAAGTCTTTGAACTCCTGGTAAATAGCGGGAATTGCTTTTATTTCTCCTTTCAGTGACTGTGATTCATCAGAATGATACTGAATGAATCAGAGCGATCATCTTTTCAGGATACAAACAATGTGTTACAGAGAATATTTTTTTTTTAAAGCATACACAGTATTATCAAAACCATGTATATTCAATTGTTAGAAGTGCCTCAGAGGGACTGAGGTGCTTGTTCTGCCTTGGAAGGAAAAGGTAGATTCCAGCGTGGTTGGGTGCTCCTTGACTCTCATCCCCAAATTAACAAGTATTGAAAACTTTGGAGGGGGAATATCTGCATTGCTACATTATCAGGTGTTAAAGTGCTTTTAAAATTAAGTGTAGTTCAGAATCCAATATCTCCCTATATGTTTTGATGCTTTGAATTATTACTCTTCACATTTTCTATAGGTAGAATAAGTTGGACAACTCTATAATATTAAGGCAAGTCTGTGGAGGCTGTGAACCATGCTGTGCTCGAGTTACCATTTTTTGGGTGCTTGTCGTTGATTTCACCGGAGGTGGCTGTTTAAAAACGATGGTACAATATGACATTGTGTTGCAGTTTTCAGGTGACTGAATGATTTTTTTGTACCAGTCTGTACAGGTGATGTCAAGGTGATGACAAAGCAAGTTGTGATGCAGGATCGTTCAGACTAGAGGGCAATTTGCATAGTGACATTGCATGTGACAGTATATAAGTGTGGATATGTGTGTATACATACGTATTAAAAAACTCTGACATTTTTAGAGTTGAAATAAACTTCACATAGTCAGTGAGAGCGTTGTTATGCTCTAAAATTGGTCAGTTACTGAAAAGAAGGCAAAGAAAGATGCAGCTTATTTTTATTTTTTTTTGTCATTATAGTGGCACCGGGGAATATTTATTATGATGTACTGAGAAGAATGATAGGGAACAGCATGAGGGAGATTCACATAGACTTCCCGTTACATTTTAAAACTCTGTTGTTGTCCCAGAACACTCATAAAAATATTAGTCACAGCAACAAAAAGTCTAGAAACCCCTTAATGGGTAGCATGCTGAAAAAAACCCCAACTTTAACTTGGATGCCAGTTTGCACAAGAGATCCTAAAATGGCTGTGTAGGATTCCTTCCCTTCTTCAAATGTTTTAGAAATTTATCTGGCTTCTTTTATTAAAGGAAGTTTTCCCGAGTTCGATGGGAGCAGGTGAAAGGTGTCAAGGGGAAGAAATATATACAACCTTGCCGCAGCGCCGTTTTCCAGGCTCGTAGGCACAGGGTTACATTTTCTTGTGCACAAAAAAAGCAAATGTCGTTTCAATCTCTGCGGCTTTCATCTTAGGTCAATTAAGATCCAGAGGAAAGTGTTTTGGGGAGAGCGGAGAGGCAGCAGTCACCCGCAGGCACGGTGCTCCCTCTCTTTTGTAATAGGCATCTCGGGTTGACTGCCTCTGCTTCCCCCTGGCACGCAGGCTGGGAAACTCTGTTTAAAGATGCATCCCACAAAAAATGGGAATAAAAGGTCTCTCCTTGAGTTCTTACCACCTCTACTTATTTCTCCTAGCTGTTAAGTGGCTCGCATCCACTTAACTGGTAAGATGAGAGAAAATCAGAACCTATGAATTTGCAAGGCTTAGGGCTTTGCCTGGAAGGTAACTAGTTCCACAGAGAGTATTGAACTTGGGAATGGAAATTAGCGGGAGGCAGCTGATTGGAGAGGGTTACTTGGAGAAAGTGGTCAACTTGCCTGGTGACTGTAGGAACTGGAAACCATTTGAATCCTTTATTTGTAGTGCTGGAGCTCACGGGTATCAGCTGCAAATCATGTCATACATGAAATTCCCTCACTGTCTTTTAAACTGCAGGTACAGCACTGAGCCATGTATCTGTGGGTTTTTTTTTTGTTTTGTTTTTTGTTTTTTTAATGGCAGTCAAACCATAGCATGAAACGACAGATCTGTATGTATTTTGGGAGGAGATAACTCATTTTTTCTGAGGGTGTTTCTGAGGGAGGTCAAGGAGAAGAACGGTACTATTATTCCACCTGGACACATGTAGCCACAGTGCTCTTTCATTTCAGGTAGTTTGCTAGAAGTCCAGAAATGTGGGGGAAAAAAAAAAATTGTTAGGCAGCAGGCTGGGGGGATGGAGTGCAACAGTTTTAACCACTGAAGCACTAAAATAATTCCGTGGTGCAGCTTTACCAGCATGTCTGTTGGAGGAGCAGAGTCGCAAACGCTGGTGAAAGCAGACCCAACTTCAAGGCGGACTCTTGGAAGGGAATATCATTAAATGGATCGTATCTGAGAGGGACTTCAAATGATGCGCTCCTTCATAACAGTAAAATCTTTTTCACGTGCATGTAACGATGCTGGGTGTTTGCACTCCTGCTTTTTTTCCCTACATCTCTTTTTCTCCTTTCACGTTGCAATTATAGCCCTTGTGAAGCTGAAGCGTCTTATTTCGAGGATAATGTTTCACTTGAAGAACATCAGTTCATGTTGGACTGCGGCACTCTAAGAAACCAGGATGTTCCCTTTCCATCATGAAGAATGATGTTAGCAAGTGCTAATTAGCGAAAAAGTGTGTAGTTAAGTGGATTGTGCAAGCCTTTGTAATATCTTTAGGAAGTTCTGAAGATACTGAATTACGACTTGCTAAGCTGGTAAAAGGCTGTATAGTGGGTTTTGAGGGGTTGGTTTGTTTGTTTGTTTTCTGTGCTGCAACAGATTGATCAGTATTTGTAGCTAAATCAATCCAGGTTTGTTTTCTAGGGTAAAAGTTTTTTCCAACATTACTTTTGTGGTGATCACAGGTCTTCATGTTGTCATCTTGACAGATCTCTGAAGCTAAGCAGGGCAGAGGCTGCCAGCGTGCAGATAAGTTTTCGGAAAAAGTGCGGGTGTTGCTGGCAGGAATACGAGTGATGGAGTCCTCTCATTGTTGTACTGACAGAAAGTGGTATGGTTATTTTGTCAGATAAACCAGCTTAAGATTTTGAATATTAAAAAAAAGCCCCAACTCCACAGTCGAATTATATAATATCTTTATTTTGGTGGGTTTGTTAAAGTGTATCCTTTGATGCATTACGTTCAGGATGTGGTTGAATTAATGCACTTCTCCTCTTCTCCTGAGAGTCTTACCTGTCCATTTCCCGTCTCCAGTAGGCAGTTGTAAAACCTGAATGTCACATTAAGGTTGCTATTCTGTATCTTAATTTCTTTTATCTCTTTAATTCCGAGCTGCAGGGTTAGCTTTGATAATATCCTGTAGCAATGAATTCCGTGGGTGAACTCCGCCGTGAATAAAAAGGAGTACTCTTTAATTCGTTTTCAGTTTGTTGCCTTAGTAAATAATCCTTTGGATGGGAAAAAGTCTGTATAATCACTTAAATCAACAACAGTCTAGTGTTCTATTTACTCTAACACTTTAGAATAACATTTGCGAGGCATAAAATCAACCGTTAAGATTAACTGTAGAAATTAACAGCTCTGAGTTTCCTATCAATTGTCCAGTTCTGCAGAGAAAGGGATAAGGATTATGTAAATCTGCCTTCCCCATAAAGAAAGAGTTTTAGGACACTATACTCTTACAATCTGAATGATTAGAGAGTGCAGCGTAGCACTTCTTCTCTGAGCTCATTCACGTGGTCTTCAGTTTGGAAGCTGTTTTGGAAATGAAGTAAAAATCTAAAGAAGTGAGTCTGTGTGTTTGTGAGTGATACACTAATCACTCCCTTTTTGGCAAAATATTATAAAGCACGGGATTGCAGACATTACATACTCTTGTCTACTGTTTCCAAGCCACTAATTTGTTAATGTAGCTTGACAGAACCATAACTTAAACCTGAAGTATTTAAGTGGTATTAGAGTGAGGGTCAATTCTGCTCCTTGTTCAGAAGTTGCATGGGAGGCTGAAAATTATTTCCGTAACAGATAAGGGGGATATTCTGGATTCTCATTGTGCTGAAGGATACGCAAACCCTATGTGGGTAAAGAGATGCTAAACAAATGCTGTCTCTCCTAGTCATGCTAGTACCACTCAATAAACTGTATGATGATGGGTTTTTTTTGGTAAAAGACATGCTATTAGAGAAATCAGCTCCTGGGTAATTTGAGGAACATTGAACTCCTTTTGCTAGCAGTTGTGTATTCCTATTTGCAAGTATACGTTTAGCTTTTACCCTTAGTTTAGCTTTCGTTAAATGCAGATTGAGGTTGCAAAGGCTCAGAAAGGAATGATCAGTGAAACATATTAGATAGCCAGTGTATCCCCCAACTTCTAATCCAAAAGTGAGCCTTTCTCCAAATTGATAAATCTCCAGCTGTAACACGTGATGCTGATTACAGCATTGCCTATCACTGATATTGTTGATTTGGTTGTCGAGGAAATCACCTGCTAACCTCTAGCAAGCAAGTACACTGACATTTACTTTTAATTTTGTTTTAATACATGCTCATATATTGGAAAACATCTGGAACATGCAAAATGTTTGCATAGTGGCTGCACCTGTTTGTGTTGTGTTTTTCTTCCCTTGTTACACTTGTGGCTTTTTGTGACATCTTTCAGAAGAGCAGTTTCCTGGTCACTGAGAACAGATTAATTCATAAGCCAAGGGCAAGTGAGGGAAATTTGTCTCCACAAATCCTGATTTATGTAGAAAACTTTTACTGCCATAAATAAATATTAGCTCATGTTGTCATTTTGTTGGCCTGCTTCTATGAGAGTATTGTTAAACAATATTCATAGCTGTGATGTGATTGCTAAAACGTGTTTCAATTCATTGGTCCTTTGCTCAGTGCTTAGAATTTTAAAGACCCGTCCTATTACTTTCCTTAATAACGCCGCATTTTGTGACACAGGTACGTACTTATATCCGCTTCTACAAGACAGCACCCTAAAAGAAACTACATGTTTTAACCTTTTGAAACTTTGTCAGAGACCAGACTTTCTGGGGCATGTGTATTAAAGGGAATCTTTTAGAAGGAGCGCACTGTCAGTTGCAAGCATGGAGTAATTATTACTTTCCACATTTTTGCAGGAGTCATTGATAACATCATTTTTGTTGATGGCAATACCTTTTCTAAATGCTAGATTATAAAATTGTTTTCTTCAGGTTGTAGTGCTGTTGGCCAAAGAAATTCTGTTGTGATACGTGTGCCACCAGCCAGAGAAGCTGCATGATCTTTTCGATTCTTCTTCTTCCTTCTTTCTTCTCTAGATATTTAACACATGTCAAATTACTGTTTAATTTAGAGAACAAAGAGCTGTGAAGTATGACCCATCTCTCTTATTTGTTAGCTAAATGCTAACACTAATGCTACCACTTCCATAGCTTATTTTCTCTAAATTGAAAGGAAATCAATAACCAGCTTTTTTAAAAAAAAATCTTTGGATAAAATGCCATTGCTCTCTTCTTAAAAACAAAGCTTCTGGTAAAGGTAATCAAGTTTAGCACTTTCTTCCATCATTTCAGTGTATAATTGAGCTACCCCCCAAGTGTGGTACTGAGTATGTTTGTCTCGTTGTGAAAATGTGTTTCAACTGGAAAGACCTTAATGTCCATGTTTTTCACTACGTTTCTTCTTATAAACCTGTATATAGACTTTGATGTCACATTTTCTCTGACCTTGTTGGTTGTTTTTTTTCTGAAGTCTGTTCAGGTCTCTTCGTCTAACAGAGCAGAACAAAAGCCTGTCCTATGGATTTAAAGTTGTTATATAAACTATTTTCATACATTTGCTGATTAGGGGAACTCTTTGTGATTTACTTCTGTGATAAATGAACTACTTCTTGCCTAATGTGACACATCTTTCTTTTCCTAAGCTTTCATGCTCTTCTTACCATACAGTACATTGGTCAGGACCTTTGATCTTTGCTGGGCAAGAATGTATGTGTCCATATTACTATTGTCGTGGTTTAGGCCAAATTGGCTACTGGGGACCTAGGGGACCCCAGATAGGACCGACAGATGCTCCCCTCTACCCCTCTTCAGAGAGAGAGGCAGAGGAGGAAAAAGAGACTTATGAGTTTAGAAAGAACTAAACTACTTTAATGAAATATTAATAATAAAATAAAAAGAAATAATGAAAAATATATACAAAACCGTATCAAGCTCCCGAGATGACAATCACGACACCGGCTGGCACTGGGCCAGTCCCAGGCTGGACTCGGTGACGGAGGGGAACCGGATTCCGGATCTGGATTCAGGATCGGGATCACAGGCAGACGAACAGAGTCCTCCTCAGACATCAGCCATTGTAGCAAGAGACAAGAGGGGGCTGACCCTTTGATCCATCAGCTTTTATATTGAGCATGATGCAGATGGGATGGAATACCCTGTTGGTCAGTTTTGGGTCACCTGTCCTGTCCGCTCCTCCCTGCAGGTGGGACCCCACTATGTTTTTCGCTTCCGCCCTTCCAACGGGGCAAACAACAAAGTTGGTTGGCCTTGGGGGTTATAGCAACAAGTATAAGCAGGAGCCTCTCTGCATACCATGCCTGGGCAGCAGCTATAAACATTGGTCTTATCACTCTGAGAAAAGTGAACATTGTCTGCACAATATGCTGTTAATTTCAGTAGTTAGAAGAGGCCCAGCTAAGAAGCGAAGTTACTGAACAAAATTGGTTCTGTTTTACCTCAAACCAGGACAACTATAAAAGTGTGTTTCCCTTCTTGCTCCTTGGGAGGGGCCTGTCATTTCCATGGGGTGTAGTTGCATTTGAAAGTCTTCCTTATGTGACCCTACTGCCGTGCTCGTTAGCATGGCAGATCGTACAGCTTCGCTCTGAGCTTCATTGTTTCCTTACTCTCAGATGAAACGACCTTCATATTCCCTAAGATACTGCACAGAAAAAAACACAATGGATGGGGGAGGAAAACCTAGTCAGCCACGCAAGTCATATTTACTCTGTACCACACAAGCTGTAAATGTACTCCCACCTCCTTTTGAAATAAATCCAATAATTGACTTCATCTCCTTCTTTAACGGCTGGTTGCTCTTAACGGTGGGCCCTGTAATGATTACGAGGCTTAGCATTCGGTGACATTTGTTTTCCATCGCTCTTCTGTTAAGTGATGCCTTTGTCATGAGAGAAGTCCCTAGTCTGAGAAAATTGACCCAATTTTACACTCCCTCGACCCAATACAACTTTTCTCCCCAGGTTCTAATCTTTTGATCTGTTTGACCTTGAAACACAATGTCTATGTGTATACTCTGAAGCAAAATATGATACAAGAAATACTGTGGATATGTACAATTTTATTGATATAATGTATCTTAAAATACCCTTCTGTAGTGTTTAACCTGTCAGCCATTTGTTCTTACTGAACCGAGTCAACAAACTCAATCATCACAGCCATTAGGTTACATAAACATCAAAACCTGTTTCTCACAGCTTTTCATTGTCGTGTGCGAATACAGCATCACAGTTGCTTGAAGACCTCTACAAATATGTTTCTTGTTGATTTGCTGAAAGCAAAAGTAAGCGTACTCTTTTTATGTGTGTTTGAAAAGATCCTTGCAGTTTATTGTACCACTGCGATTTTAAGCAAAAATTGCTTTAAGATACAATAACTTGATGTGAAATAAGCCACTGTCAACTTTTGGCAGCCTCAATAAGCCAATCCTGATATCTAGATTTTTATCATAGCATGCAGACATGCTGAGGGGTGTAAGACAGCCCCACTGTGCCTTTTTGAGGGTCTAGAAACGAAGGTTGGCCTAATCATTTAGGTTGATCTCTCCCCACAGGAAGGGAAGAAGAGAAGACCATGTTAAATTGCAGAAAAGAGGCAATACACAAATCTTGTTTCCTACAACTTGGCTGCTCGGTGATGAGCTGTACTGGCAATAGTAAGGAAGTGGCAGAAGGTCCCAAATGGTCATTAGTGTGCCCTAGAGGATGAAGCAGTTGGAATTGCTAGAATTGCAGAAGAAGGATATCCAGTTATTTCCTGCCTGTATTTACTGTTACTGTATTTGGAGGAATTCCGTTTGTTTCTTCCCCCTGTGGAGGAAGCTGTTTTCCTGTTGGCCTTGAAATGGAGAAGTAGTATGATTGTTCCAACGCTACACAATATTGCAAACTGGAAGGAACAAGAAAGTCTCATTACCAGAGTATCCTGCCTGCATAATTAATGCATGTTAGTCATTGTTGAAATACGCTGAAATAAGAATGTAGCAGTTGTTTAAAAAAAAAAAAAAAAGGATGAGATAGCTAAGTCCCTGAAACCAGTATCTCTTTTGAGGAGAAAGAATAATGTTCTCCTGTGGGGCAAGTAATTCCATAGTTACTCAGTTTGGGTTTCTCATACAATTTTTTGAAGAAGTTGAGGTTGGCCGCTCCTCTGCAAGATCTCTGGGGTGATTACAGGATGGGCCCTGGTCCATTTCTGTGTTTCCCTCTTCATAGCATCCCAGGTGGGAAGGCACCTCGGGAGGTCTCTTCTCCAATCTCCTGCTCAATGCAACACTGAATTTAAATGTGATTGCTCAGGGCTTTTTCCTGTTGGGTTTTGAATGTCTCTGAGAGTGGAGGTCTACAGCCTCTTCCAGTGCTCAGTTAGCCTCACAGTGATTGTTGGGGTTTTGGTTTTTTTTTCTTTCCCCCCGTGTATCCTCCCGACTTTAGTTTGTGGCCATTGTCTCTCAGTATACACCTTTGTAAAATGCCTGGCTCTGTGTTTTCACCTCTCCTTAGGTGTTAGGGGGTGTATTGTGAGGTGCCTCTGAAGCTGTTGCATCTCAGCTGAATGAGCCCTGGTCTCCTTATGGGACTTTAAGCTCCAGGTCTGACTGTCTTGGGGACCCTCCCCTGGACTTGTTAAAGTTTATCAACATAGTTCTTGTCCTGAGGGAGGGCAAAATTCCATGTGGTAGAGAATCATAGAATGGTTTGCGTTGGAAGGGACCTTGAAGATCATCAAGTTCCAACCCCCCTGCCATGGACAGGGACACCTCCCACTACACCAGGTTGCTCAAAGCCCCATCCAGCCTGGATTTGAACGCTTCCAGGGAGGGGGCATCCACAAGTTCTCTGGGCAACCTGTTCCGGTGTCTCACCACCCTCAGAGAAAATAATTTCTTCCTAATATCTAATCTAAATCTACCATCTTACAGTTTAAAACTGCTACCCTTTGTGGTATCACTTCACTCCCTGATAAAGAGTCCCTCCTCATCTTTCATGTAGGCCCCCTTTAGGTACTGGAAGGCCGCTATAAGGTCTCCCCGGAGCCTTCACTTCTCCAGGCTGAACAACCCCAACTCTCTCAGCCTGTCCAGGATGCGGCTGGCTTTCTGCGCTGCGAGCGTATATTGCTGGGTCATGCTGAGCTTCTCATCAACCAACACCCCCAAGTCCTTCTCCTCAGGGCTGCTCTCAATCCATTCTCCACCCAGCCTGCATTTGTGCTTGGGGTTGCCCTGACCCAGGTGCAGGACCTTGCACTTGGCCTTGTTGAACTTCATGAGGTTTGCATGGGCCCACCTCTCGAGCTTGTTCAGGTCCCTCTGGATGGCATCCCTTCCCCTCCAGCGTGTTGACCGTGCCACACAGCTTGGTGTTGTCAGCAAACTTGCTGAGGGTGCACTCAATCCCGCTGTCCCATGACACTGACAAAGATGTTAAACAGTACTGGTCTCAATACGGACCCCTGAGGAACGCCACCGTCACTGGTCTCCACTTTTTCACCTCGTTTGAGTGTGAGAAACAGAAAGTAGACATTGACCATTTTTATTGATCATTAAAAGAAAAAATAAACCCCAACCAGAACTTCTAAACTGTGATCAGAGGACCATAAGTAAAAATAAATTGATGTTGGATATTATATCTGAACAGTCAGCATTGGTACCCAGGCAGAACTTGTGGGAGTTTTTCTGTCTTGTTTTTGATTTAAGGAACTAAGTATTTAGTCTTTACAGTAAATCCTGCACTCTCTCTCCTCGCATGAAAGCAGATGCCTAAGTGTGTTCTTTAAGATGTCCTGGTTATGGTTTTGGGGTTTTGGTTCTAAACTGTATAGCAGGGGGTCTTGAAAATCTGGCTGTGAGGAATGGTTTCTTCAGTTTCTCTAAACTCCCTGGTACCTCATATCTCTCTCAGACAGTCCAATTTTCCGTTCTTGGTTTTAAAAATAAATTAAAAGACATATAGCCGCAGCCAATATCTGTAGGGCATGTTCTGATTTGATGTGTCTTAACACATACAATGTGCATCCGGCGGCTCAAAAAGGTCAACCTCGCGTTTCTCAGCTGGAAGTGCTGATTATTAATGAATGTTATTCTGTAACATTGGCACAGTCATCTGTCACTGACTTACAATGAACAGAATGATGAATTAATACAAGACCTACACCATTTCTTCCCAATATCAAGAACTGTCCAATGCTGGCATTCTCCGAGGGGCTAACTAGCCAGTAAATTGTTGGCATTACTTTCCCAGCAATCATTCTCACATACTTGAATATTTTTAATTAGTCAGTATTTCTTGTTATTCTCCAAATCACTGACAGCTAATTTGTTTTAAAACCACAGGAAAAAATCAGTTCTGAATGTTTCTGTATTGCATTCTTTTCTCCTAGATGATCTCCATCTCATGTAGTATTGACAAATTAGTTTTAGCAGTAGTTATTTTACTGTTGGGTTGCAATTTTGAAACAAGTATTTGAAAAGCTGGCTTGCCTTCTGGATAGATGAAACACTTGGTGCTGGTCATTCACAGAATCTGTGGTACTGGGTTTTATAGATCCAGCAGAATGAATTGTTTCCAAAGTTTTGCCTGAAAATGTCAAGATTCATTTATTTCTTTGACTGTAGTGTTTAGTTAACTGTGCTGCCTTCACAGGGTCAACTCACTGTATATCAGAAATTCTCTTTCATTCTACAAGAAGCACGGGAGAAGTTAAACTAACCATACGAAGAGCTGAACTTGTTCACTGCGTGTAGCATTGCTAGCCTTCAGTTGATAAAAGGCAAATTATTGATAACAGAAGTTACATGCAACTACGTTTTTTTCTCCCGTTCCGTACCCATCTGCGCTTAGGTAACAGATGACTTCAGCATGGAAAACAACTGATGTAGTATACTTGTAGCCACCCAGATGACTTTTCTGAGGGCTACTTCCGCTGTTAGCTGTCGTAATTGTGGGAAATGTCCTCACGTTTTCCTGTAGCTTAGCATTTGCTTTTTTCACTGTCTGCACCTGTTGCTCCTTCCCTTCTTTGAAAGATCAGCACCACCCTGTGCAACACTACAAATAAAATATGTACTGTGTCATCTGACAGTATCATTGCAGCAGCATCACACTCAATGGTTCTCTCTGTTTTGTTGCCTAATTTGGTAGCCTATTTCATCCGTGGCTCAAACTGGTGTGTTATTTGCGACCAACTTCTTTTCTAAATAGAAAACATTTAAAAGGTATATTTGCATGTACAGGGAAATATCAAGACAGTACGTGTTTTAAAAAAGTGGTCTAGAAATATTGGTAATTTGAGCTTTAGAGTTTCATAAAGATTGTATGTTCAGATATTTCTGATATTCTAGCAAGTAGTGTGTGTACCTCTCCTAGCATGTGGGAGTAGAAAAAGAGCGAAAGAAGATGCCCCTGACTCTCAGAATTGCCAGACTCCATGGAATTTACTGGCTCATGCTTGCCTGGGAAGACCCATCCTTTTTGCAGATCAGACCTGACAGGTTTCCTGTTTGCATCCCATGTCTGTGCGTAAGGAGTGAGTCAAATCTTGCATAGCTGGGGAGAAGCAGCATGCTGCAGAACGGCGTTTTACAAACTTTTATTACTACTCAAGGGAGTAAGGTAAATCAAGGTAATCATATGCTGTTTTCACATATGACACCTTGGTTTTTTTCTTTTTTTTTTGTGAGGTGGTGCATTTAAAATGTGCTGAGGTAATTAATTCTGTTAGTAAGATGATTTTTTTTTCTTAGAATTGACACAGTTTTATTCCTCGACAAGTTGATATTGGTAGCTAGGATTGGTGCGCTTTGGTTGCTGAATTGATTTTAAAACAGCACCTTTCAGGTCAGCAGATTCTTTAATGCATGATACAAACAGCTTTTTTTTAATTCTTTTTTTTCTTTTTTTTTAAAGTAATGATTCCCTAGGCAATTGTCCAAGAACAAGTGCTGCCAGTGCCAGAAGGTTAGTCAGAAAGGCCAGTGCCTTTATTCCATGAATTAGATAACATACAACACGCCATCTCATCTTAACAAAGTTGAGTAAATCAGAGGAAGATGTAAAACAAAATTAGAAAGAAACCGCTGTGGTTGCTGTGTTATGTAACTTGAGATAACTAACCACCACCGTGTCATTCCCTTCATTCCCAAGGTACGTTTGTATCTAATTAGATTGTTCCTTCTATTTAAAAAAAGAAATATCTGAGATTCAGCCTCAAAGTCAGCAGTGGCAGTCTGTGGTTAGTGTAAGACCACAAATGATGTCAATAAATTAATGATGTCATGGGTGTGCACAAATAGCAGAGAAAGAGATGTTAGGAATGGAGTCTTGGGCACAAGAGAAGGAAAGTGTCTTTCATTAAGTGGTTAGTAAAAACTACAGGAGAATGTACTGTCAGTGTTGTGGGCAGAGCTGTTGTTAACACATTAGAGTGAAGTTTGTTTCATTTTGGTTTTTTATCAAAATCCTGGTAGAAAACATTGCCCTTCGAGGACCACTGCCACAGGCTGTAACATCATCGTCTTTCCTTATGAACAAGCATAAAAGGTTCCTCAGGCTGGTGGAGTAGCCTTTGCTGCTAGCCTTTTTTCTTCTTCTTCTTTTTTAATTTCTTTTTTTTTTAGCTGTTCCTGTCTGGTTGTATCCAGAATAACAGATTGGGGGCCCTCAGGGAGGTTGAGTGTTCTGAACAAAACACAAGC
Source organism: Anarhynchus alexandrinus (assembly GCA_008711295.1). NCBI lineage: Eukaryota > Metazoa > Chordata > Aves > Charadriiformes > Charadriidae > Anarhynchus > Anarhynchus alexandrinus. The sequence goes on from VUYV01000143.1 coordinate 820,767, forward strand.
AAATTGCCTCCATCATTTAATATCCTCCTTTGCACTTTCCTTTTATGTGTTTTTGTTGGTAACCGTGGGAAGATTGCATCTTTCATCGCAGTTCGCCCCAGCTCGCTGTCTGTCAGTTTTGTATTATAGTAAAATTAAGCTCATTATGTAGTTAGATCGCTTCTAAAAGATCAATTACTAATAAGGTAGAAGTAGCATAATAAAAAGTGTTATGGTGGCCTTGACCTTGTAGTATTTGAATCTTTGTATCTTGCATTGATTTCTTGTGAGTTTTGAGTGGTCAGCATCCTGCAGTAACCATCTGCCTTCTTTTTTTGGAAATAACGTTAGTCAAATATAGAATGGGTAGTGCTACCTGCTCTGTCTTATAATTTAAAAATAATTCCAGCAAAGATGTGATAGGACTGGTTTCTTTGAGTCAGAAATACTGAAAGTGGTAATATCAAACAATTACATCCTAATAATTTAAATGATGCTCCTGTAAGAGAAATCAGAATCCTTTGCAGTCATTTTACAGGCAGCGGAAAGAGTCAGGCTTGCTTAGCCTTAAGTGTTTTTCTTATGTATGTGATGGAGTTCTGGTAACTTGAAAGTAGTTATTTTTAAAGCACCCTGAAAAATCTGAAATTCGCGTTAGGACCGAAAGAAAAATCATCTGAGAAAACTTAATTGTATGAATTAGGTGTTTGAATGAGACATGATATAAAGTTAACAATTTAATTAAGGTATGCTATTCATTAGATACCTGTAAGACACACAGCTAAGACTGAGAACCATGATATGCATCACATTTTTTTGCTGGCATCCAAGGAAGCAGAAATGGAAGGATTTAACATTCGAAGGGTGTCTGTGCATGGAGGCGTTAGCAGATCCAAAGTCCCCATGAAAGAGCTAGCTGGCTACGAGATAAAACAAGCTAATAAAAATTGTCAAGAGGATAAATATGTTCACAATGAGGTGAGACAGATAAATTTGCCGTGGTTAAATCTGGAAAGGTGCGAAAGCAGTTTGCGTGGTTCAGAACATGACTGGCAGCGTTGAAAACATCTGCTGGGTTGAGGGTCAAAGACAGCACAGCACGTGCAGAAAATAACCATGCGCTTGGTCAGGTGCCTACTTTGTCTCCCACCGACGCTGAGTGTCGGCAGGCGCGGTGTCTGCCCCTTCTTCTAGTGTCTGCTGAAAACGTACATGAGAATTAAGGTGGAGAGGAGAGTGTGTTTCTTTCCAAACATCTCTCTCTTATCAACCTGTGTATGATTTTGGCTATTGAAGTATTTCAGGAGAGGGTTTGGTTGGTTTGTTTTTCTTCCAAGAAAGCAGTGCAGTGCTTGTGGAAACATCCCCAGGTAAACTGAAGAATTTGTAGGCTGGAGTGATGATTGCACTATTTCTCTTAGAAAGAACAAGACTTTGCAGAGGGAAGTCCAGTTACATCTTTTGTGGAGTAATAATGGAATATCTTGATGATTATGTTGTCTTCATGGCATTACTGAATTCCTTAACGTGTGGAGAAGTAAATCGGCTTTCAAAAACATGAGAGTGTGGATGTACCTAGTTTTACTGCATGAAGTGGTCTTATTTCCTTCTGTGGTAAACGCTATAAATCTGTAGCAGGGGTACAAATAAATGTTCGCTCCAGTACTAGAATTGGTAGGTGGAAGAGTTTGACCCTGCGTTATCCTCCCACGTGGCATTAGAGAGAAAGGGTCTGGAAACTCTGTCTCTGAAACAGGAGTGGGAGAGCAGAATATTAAAAATTCAAGTCTAGTTGTGGGAATGGGTTTTTTTTTTAAATAACCGGAGGGTACGTGGGCACACCCAGGAGGTATATTTAGAGTACCTGATGGGTGAAATTAAACTTTTTCAGCTAAAGATAAACAGATTTCCTTAGTCCACAGTAAAATACTGGGTTATTTTGTTCAGTTGTGGGGGGATACAGATATTTTCTATCCTTCTAGTGTTATTGTGCAGTGGCTGATCCTTCTGTTTATGTTACAAAATTTATTTAATCATTTTGGCAACAATGAGGAAACATAATTACTCAACTTTGCCTGAAGAGATTGACTGAGCAGGACAAGTGCCTCGCACACCCGGTTTTCTGTGGTGGATGTTAGCGTACATGTTGATAAACAGTAAAGCGTCCAGTACTTAGATAAGTATGATGCATGATTTTCCTTGCTATTCAAGTATACAGAAGTTAATCATATTTATGTGTGTGTGACAATTTTTCTGCGTGAGGCTCTTGTAAAGAACTGAGATGGATCAAAGTACCGAGATGGACGACTGTTGTTTTGGAGAGATTTCAGAAGAACGAATACTCATCTGAAGCTGTAACTTTGTTGGTGTTTTGTGTTTCCCCTTTAGAAACCACGTGCCCTCCTGTGGGAGCTGGTCTGCCTCTGAGCTTGCTGTTTTTTCTGAAAGCGCGAGCCATGGGTTGTAGGGATTGCATTGGTGTGGCTCCAGAAAAACAGTCACCTTCGTTGGAAGCAAATTGAGTTACATTTGAAGAAGTACAAATGGAGTATAATTTACTGACCTGCTGAATGTCACAGGAGAGAATCATTAACGAGGAAGATAATTGTATAACGATGTGATTGTAATGAGATCGTGTATTTCAGAGTATTTTAAGCCCATTTTATGAAGGATTTGAAGGCGGGCAGATAAGGGCAGTTAAGCGAAGAATAGGGTAAAAGGCAAATGGAGTATGAAAGGTGAGAGTACAGAGAATGAGAATAAGGAGTATGTTAGTAGAGTGAGAGATGGGGTAGGAGGTGTTTATAGAAAAGAGCAATCACTGGCTGTTTTTCTGAAAAGTGAGAAAATGAGTAGATGGGTTCAAAGGGGTGAATGATGTTTGGAAGCGGGCTAGGAAGATGAAGAAGACAGCCAACTAAGCCAGCTGGGAGACCGAAAATAAAAACAGCAAATAACACTGTCAGTAGAAAGTATGTTAGCGATGGTGGCCAGCAAGAATGTGTGAACCCTAGAAATGACAGGGAAGGAAGTGACAGGACTTCCATAAAAGACTGAGTGTAGCAGAAGGGATGCAGAAACAGAGAATCAAAGATTGCATCCAAACTAACAGGCAGTGAAAACAGAAATGGAAATCCAGGAGAGAGACAAAGGTTAGACTTACTGTGTTTCAAAGAGCCTCAGTTTGAGGAGATGACCAGGCACCCAAGAAGAGATGTCAAAAGTGACAAATGTGAGGTGGTGCTGAAAGGAGGGAGTGGGGAAGTATATGCATGCGGAAATTGCTGAGGCTGAAATTTGGTATTTTGGGCTTATTTTTTGATTTCAGGGGGTGAAGTGTGTTCCTGTTGAGATGGTGATCTGGTTTTGTGACTTACATCAGCCTCTACTGCAGTTCAGAGTAATGTGCTTTTCCCAGAGATGATTGAAATTGTGGAAGAATCCATGGTAAATATTCTTACCTGTTGCAACTTGACCGAGGTACAGACCCACCTATCTTGGGAATCAACTGGTTCTTACTTGCATTTAAAAAATGAAAAAAAA